>SNQJ01S0045876.1:15993-65041 GCA_010110895.2 Picea sitchensis
TTTGGAACACAATTCTGAGCTTTGAAGATTTCTATTTTTCACCTCCCGAAAATATAATTTTTACCCTAAAGAAAGAGTGAACCTGGTAAATGACATTTTACAATTTAAATCCAATTCATGGTTGGTTAGATAATAATAAGATGTGCACGATATCCATCGTTGACAAGTTTTTCCTTTTGATTGAATGATCCTAATACCTCTGGAGTTTTGGAGACACCTAATTTTTAAAAAGGTAAATCTATAATGGTCGTTTCAGAGCTCTGTGCTCCGGAACACACAATAGGTCTTAACAATAAAACTCCGAAGCTCTGAAACCCAAAAGTGTCTGCTCATTGCTTTTCTTAAGCCTTTCTAGAAAGGGCACAAGTCGTAAGACACATGTGCCTTCCAAATCTTTCTCGAATTGACACATGTAACCTCCCTTTCAATGACATGTCACTGCGAGAGATGATCCTTCAGGATTATAACAAATAACTAATTAAAAAATCACCGAAGTACCAAAATGTCGAAGTATTGAACATTAAATGATTAAGTTAATCACGATCAGAAGATAATTAATGACCCCATGGTTCAGATTTCGGGCGTTTCCCCTGTATCATATCCTAAAATCTATGGATTCTGAACTTCCGAAACACTTGAGGTTAATCCACCATCATAAATGTGATTAACTAAAAGTTTACAAGTGATTATTCGAAGATTAATATTTTTGTGGATTCAGGATTCGAGAGATTCCCACTCTATCACATCGAAAACTCCCGAATACGAACCCTCGAAGTGTTGGTGGCATTTATGAATGGTTAAGGATAATGATTCAAACTCAGATCGTGGATCGTCGGGTAGACTTTTCCATCGATAATGATTCAAACTCAGATCGTGGATCGCCAAGTAGACTTTTCCATCAAAGTTAATAAATTTACCATTAGTGAAGTTATACGAAAATCAATGAATCTGTTTTGAATAAAATCACTTTGATTTCAAATTCATTTTCACTTTATAATTAGCAAGATTTATCTGGCTTAGTTGATTCACGAGTTTTCGCAAACAAGTAATTTCACCTATCTCCAGAATTTATGGCTCATGGAAATGATGAAATGCCCCATGCTAATGGCTTATGACTCCAAACCTAAATGTGGACATTCTCGGCTCTGACACCACTGCGGAGCCATGTATTATCAGGTCTTGACATGTTCAATCTGGAACACAAAATCATCAAATGTCCAGAGGATTATGCTAAAGAAGAAGAATATAATTACATGGCTAAACTCAGACATATAGCACAATCAAAACTGCACAAAATAACAACATTCGTCGACTCATGTGCCTTATAACCCATTACGATAATGGGCCTCTAGAGCACGCTTCTAATATCCGCATTCCCATTGTCAATCGTCAGAAGTTCATTGTCATCTCTTTCCTACCAAAACATATGCAAGTAATGTACAAACTATCCCTTAATCCTAAATATATACATTCAATGTTGTATCTATCTCTAGAGTGCCCTGAAGCAAAGAGTGTGTCTATATGTCGAAGTTTCCTAACCCATTGCCACCCATCGAATTATCAACCATCATATTGATTTAATACTAGGAGAAAGTCTTCCAAACAAATCAACATACATATTGACACCCTCAAGAGAATGAGGAGGTAAAGAAACAAGTCCTGATTTACAGGCCTATCGAGAAAGATTGAGCCCATGTAGCACCAACCTGTAGGCTGAGTCCAAAGAAGGATGGAGGATGGAGAATGTGTACAGCACTCAAGGGCCATAAACAAGATCACCATCACAAATTTCCTTTTCCAAGGATTGATGACTTAATGGATTGTTTGAGTGAGCACCCTTTTTCAAAATAGATTTGTATGGATATCACCATATAAGGATGAGAGAAGGTGATGAGTGGAAAACAACCTTAAGACAAATGAAGGGTTGTAAGGAGTGGGATCATATTCCATTTTATTTAACAAATGCCCCACGACTTCTTTTATGAGACCGGTGAATGAAGCATTGAAATATTTCATTGTGTTTCAGGATTGTATATCCGATGATATATATTGGTCTCAAGAAAAATCAAGAAAAAGCATTTGAGACACCTGACATTAGTGATGAGGAGACCGCAACAAGAGAAGTTTGATAAATCTAAAGAAGTCATATTTCCTGAAGAATGAACTCATATATTCACTTGTTTTGTGATCTCTCCAAATGAGTTGAAGATGGATCCCTAGAAGGTGAAAGAAATCAAAGAATATCCATCACAAGGAGTATGTTTGAGAGAAGTTTCCATGATTAGCATTTTATAGGAAGTTTATTAGAAATTTTGATGGAACAACGAAAATCAATGTTGGATATGGAAGAAGCGGCATAAGTCCTTTAAATGGACAGAGGAAGCCGAGATGTGCTTCAATATATTGAAGGAGAAGATAACGTAACAACAAATTCTTCTTGTCTTACCAAATTTCGAGAAGACATTTCATGAGATGTGATGCAAGTGGGTTGCAATTGAGTAGTCTTGAGCGATGTTAATAGGCATTTTGCATATTTTTAGTGAGAGAAGTTGAATGAGACCCTCAAGAGGAAGTACTCCACATATGATAAGGATGTTTATGCCATAATTCAAGCTTCTACAGTGGAGGCACCATCTTGTTCCAAAGGAATTGGTTCTTGTATAGCCATAATCAAGCTTTACACCATAACTGACATTTAGAAGTTAAAACCCGGTGACATGTTAAGGGATAGAATTTATGCAAAAATCACTTTTCATAAATACATTTATGGTAATGCTAACAAAGTTGTTGATACATTGAGCAGGATGCCCCATTCTACAAGAATTTCTAAGTGAAGACCTTTAGTTTGAACACCTTAAGAATATGTACTATGATGATCCGTGATTTCAAAGAAGCTTTTGAAGCATGTGAGAATCTTGTTCTAAGGGATAGAATCCAATGGACCGAGTATATGATTCAATATGGATTGTTGTTTCTAAAGGTTTAATTGTGCATATCGAGGGTGCTCATGAGAGAAAATATGTCAAGGATAAGCATAGTGGAGGATTAGATGGAAATTTTTGCCATGACAAGACATTTGCAAATATGAGAGAATCATACCATTGGCCGTGCATGAGAGCACAGAAGAATTTTGTGGATAGATGTAGGATTTGTCAGTACACAAAAGGAAAGAAACAAAACATTGATTAGATAGCCATCGGCTTCATTCCGACAGGCCTTGGGATTTGAAATACATGGATTTTGTGTTGGGATTGCCAAGAACCTTTTGGAACACAATTCTGAGCTTTGAATATTTCTAGTTTTCACCTCCCAAAAATACAATTTTTACCCCAAAGAAAGCGTGAACCTGGTAAATGACATTTTACAATTTAAATCCAATTCATGGTTTGGTAGATATCATTGAAGATGCGCACGATATCCATCGTTGACAAGTTTTTCCTTTTGATTGAATGATCCTAATAAAATCCGGAGTTCTGGAGACGCCTAAATTTTAAAAGAGGCAAATCACAAAAGGTCGCTTCAGAGCTTCGTGCCCGGATTCACAATAGGTCTTAACAATAAACTCCAAGCTCCTAAACCCAAAAGGTTCCGGCTTTCATTGTTTCTTTCTTAAGCCTTTTCTAGAGGGTACAAGTCAAGACACATGTATTCCAAATCTTTCTCAATTGACACATGTAACCTCCCCTTTCAATGACATGTCATCATGAGATGATCCTTCAGATTATAACAAAGAACCACTAAAAATCACCTATACCAAAGTGTCGAAGTATTGAACATTAAATGATTAAGTTAATCACGATAAGAAGATAATTAATGACCCCATGGTTCAGATTTCGTATCAGACACATCCTAAAATCTATGGATTCTCGAACTCAAACACCGAGGTTAATCCACCATCTTAATGTGATTAACTGTTTACAAGGATTAATTCAAGATTAATCTTTCCATGGATTCGGGATTCGAGAGATTCCCACTCTATCACATCGAAAACTCCGAAACATGAACCATCGAAGTTTTGATGGCATTTATGACTAGTTAATGATAATGATTCAAACGCGGATTGTGGATCGTCGGGTAGACTTTTCCATCAAAAGTTAATAAATTTACCATTAGTGAAGTTATACGAAAAGCAATGATTCTGTTTTGAAGAAAATCACTTTGATTTCAAATTCATTTCACTTTCCAATTAGCAAGATTTATCTGTTTGAAGGATTCACGAGTTTTCTTTGCAAACAAGTAATTTCACTCTATCTCCTTAGAATTTCTATACTTCATGGAAAATGATGTCGCCCCATGCTGTAATGGCTGCAGGACTAAACTCCAAATGTGACATTCTCCTGACACCACTGCGGAGCCATGGACACTGCTAAGTCTTTGGACATAGGTGTTCAAGGTTCTGGAACAAAAAATCATCAAATGTCCAGAGGATTATGCTAAAGAAGAAGAATATAATTACATGGCTAAACTCAGACATATAGCACAATCAAAACTGCACAAAATAACAACACTGTCGAGACTCATGCCTTATAACCATTACGATGTTCACCGGCCCTCTAGGAGCACGCCGACATCCGTGACTGAGCATTGTCAACGTCGTGGTTCGTTGTCAGCTCTTTCCGGCCAAAACATATGCAAGTAATGTACAAACTATCCCTTAATCCTAAATATACATTCAATGTTGCATTCATTCTAGAGTTCGATCAAATCTTGGTGGACCCGGAAAAATTCGTAACTGACTCTCATGGTGTATATTCCACAACTTCTTTGGATGTTCCCATGGTGTATGTAGCCCTGATGCTATGTCGATTGTTCAGAAAGAAGAGTCCCATGCATTTCTCTGTGGAATGGGCATCCATCATGCATGAGGTAGCAAAGGGTTTTACTTTCAACTGGGCCAAAATGTTGTCTAATAAATTGGCCAAAGAGATTGCAAACTATAAAACAACGAAGTCAAAGGGACAACCTTCCCCTTTTTATATGTTGGCATATATCATGGACGCCATCTTTTTTATGAATCCTTTCCCATTGATGAATTGGAGCTGGACTCCTGCCAGTGCCAAGCCTATTCATTTCTACCATTCCAAGCTATGGGAAGAAAAATCCAAGGATTCATTTTATGAAATATGCCACAATATTGTGATTCCTGTTCACACAGCCTTGTATGGCCACCCACCTCCTCCAATTTCAGAGCGGATTATGGGGAATCTGGGTAAGCTAGCAGATTGGTTTATTGAGGAGAAATTTTACTATATCATAGTTTTTGGGTGTTATGTTTCTCCCCATGCTCTCCTGTGATTTTTACTGTATCAGTTAGTATGCAGGGAAGTGGCCTACCAGACAATAACATGAGGCATCAACAAAGAGCTGAAGGCAACACAAAAAAAGGTATGGTCGACTTTCCCCATTCAGGTTGGCATGTTTTCATTACTGGATTTTGGGCACTACAAAGTGAAGGTTACGGCTCTGGATGATGTCAAATTGGTTGAAATCGAATTCAAATGACACGACCCATGCAAGGTTGTGGAAAATCACCTAGCCCAATTCAACATGAAAAGATATGTGCACAAAAGATCCCCATATGAAGAAATATTTAGGGGAGTTAAGTCTTATGAGGAGGTGAAAAACAGGTTCCAAACCTTTCCCCCAAATCAAAAATATGGTTTTATCAACTTTCAAAAGCACAGGAAGAAAAACCTACAGAAGGTACTACAAGGGAAGCAAGTAGTCACTCCCCCTTCTCAGGAAGCCAAGTTAACAGGTTCTGAAGCTAGTCACTCTGGTAAGTATAAAGTTGAAAAATCCCCAAAGAGCTCGGAGGTATTGACTCAGAAATTAGATGCCTCATTGTCAAGTCCACTAGGCCCTTAGGCAAAGGCTCAGCATGAAACCTTCCTAAAACAAGGACAAACGGTGTCTCCTTCGTCGCCAACCACCCCTGCTGGTACCTCAAATACAATAGAGAAGCAACAATCTATGGAGATTGGTACTCCTATTACATCATTGACACCTCTGCAATTCAGCCTCGGAAATCCTAATTCCGAAATTTACTTTGTAGATGATCTTACCCCCATCTCACCTGAAAAGATGTGTCATTCGAATTTATTCTTTAGTAGAAAACAAAAGGCCATTGTAAAAACGGAATCACACCAGAAACATGGAGTGATAACCAAAATACAGAGTATGGTATATGATGGGAATAATCAAGATGCTCCAGAATTCGCAAAGGAAGTCACAGGTTCATTAGGTGCTTTTGCCACGACCAATCAATGGTCTGTAGAAAATTTGGCTGAAACGTTGTGGAAGAAGTGCCTATTAGTAGAACACTTGCAAATTGAAATACATGCCATGGAACATATTGTAAGGAACAAGATGAGACAAGATTTTGGGCAAATCAGAGCTCATGATCGACAACAAATCCAACAGCTGCAGACTAACCTCAAGGAGCTCCATCAACATTTACAGGCCAACTGAGGATTGGTCACTCAACGTGATGAATTGATAGGGAAATTGAAAGTTGGATTAGACTTGACCGAAGGTACCTCAGTAGATATCTCAGTCTTCTAGACTCAAGCGCTGGAAATAAACGAAAAAATGGAAATGGCCCAACAGGACCTTTTTATGAAGGTTGATGCCATCCAAAAGTGCTACTAGACAATATACCTTTCTCTAAAGGATATCTATATTAAGGAAAGAGAAGCTCACTCAGCCCGATCTAGGTTTCAAGAAGCCATTATATTGGTGCATAAAGATATTTCCCCTGATTTTCCTCTGCTCTCTCCTTTTTAACAATTATGAGGTGATATGGCCCTGAAGGTGTGGGAAACAAATTTGGAAGAGGGAAAAATATTAGCCAAGGAAGTAAAGGATGCTTGCCAAGAAGCGTTATCATCATTAGACAAGAGACTAATTGATTTTGAGGGAAGTTGTATCCCAGAGGCTCTGGGGAAAATCGATATTGAAATGAATTAACATAATTCCGTGAATAACAAGGAAGAAAATCTAATGGCTATTCAAGAAATGAGCCGAATTGATCTTCTTAAGATTAATAAGTGGATAGTAAGTCCAAGCTCACAACTCCAAGCCATGGCTCAGAAAATAAAAACGATTCGAGAAAGAATGCCTTGGGTAGAGAGGAGATTATTCATTTTTGAGGTAAATGAATAGATTGAGCCCTCAAATTTCGTAGTGGAATTATAGAATAAATGAAACCAATGTATTGAACATGGGAAAGAAAGCATATCTAGAAGTAAGTAAGGAAACATGCACAATGTCCTTTATTTTTACCCTCCCTACCTTTCACCTTCTTACAACCACTTATCACATTCATTCACATTCTAAACCTTCACCTATCCCTAATTCATTATCATACACATGTTCCATCATCATCCCTCCCACGAACGATTACTTTTCTTATGTTTGTTATGCATTCCTTGATGAGCCATGCAGTTCTACTCATTTGATTTTCATTCATCATTGATCCCCACTGTGTCTCATTACATTGTCGAACATATCTAGAGGGACAGATGGAAACACATAAAAACGACCAGGACAGTATGCCAAATTATTAATGAGGCCAAACAAAAGTTGTGTCCAACCTAAAAGATTAAAGAAAAGAGGATTGTTTTCCTAGCAGATGAAGTGAGAGAGGAGAACACCAACAAAACTCATCAGATTTTACATATTGTTGTATTTTTCAAATATATGTTATTTTCATTGAAAGAAGTCCAGCCATTTTGAGTTGTGAAATTTTTTGTATAAATACATAGATTCAAGATTCATTCGAGGCTGCTTCTTGCTGGATGTAATAGAGAAAACTCTCCTTTTTTATTATTAATACAAGTGCAGATAGAGATTCCAATTTTTTTCAATTTGAGTTATGTGTTCCTTCTGTACTTTCATATCTCTGAATTCCCTTATGTAATTCCTTGATAAGAGATTGATTTCAATTTAATATCTCAACTACTGTAATCACATTATATCAGCAATTCATTAAGTAAGAAGTTTTTCCTCTGTATTTACTATAAGTAATACATGACCTGCAAGCTATTTGAATTACTGCATCTCATATCCTCTTCAAGGGTGCATTCTTTACTTTCTTCTACTGTAAACAAGGTGAGACTCATCTTCCATTGATGCCTAGATTTGTTTAACGGTTTTGTAAGTTTCTCCCAAACCATTTGATATTATAATTATGACTCAGACAACGAAATATGACCTTTGTACTGTCATATTATTAATTTCATTTAAGGATCATTTCTTACATAAATAAAGGTAGAAAAAGAGATCTTTAAAACATTCTCTTTAAACATTCCCGATGCCTGACATTAATGTTTGAGCCTTAAGTTTAATCTCAGGAACAACATCTTTTTGGCGCCGTTGTTGGGGATGAAGAAGCGAAGTTAGTTTTGCTGGGAAGATGACAAGGTGAGTTTCTATCTTTGATGGTGAACAAATATTGAATACATAAGTAGGGATTATTTTTATCTTTCACTTGGCGACTCCTCTATAGACAAAAATGGCATTTAGTCGAAAGAATACCAGAAAAAATCCAAACGATAAGTAGACCACACCAGTGTCAGATCCCAAAAAGATGTTAAAACCAAAGGGATACCTCAAACAGACTGTTGCATTAACATGTAAAGTTTATCAACCCAAATTTACACAGGTTAATGCTAATGTTCATACTAAAGAACTAACCCCTAAAGAAAACTTTAAACAAGTTTGTTCCACAGAGGCATCAATTAGTGAGCCTGAAGCTAAACTCGAAGCTCCAAAGGTAAGGGTTCCTGAGATAAAATTTGAGATTGACGTGACCGATAATTTTACCAGTGAGAACAAAGGATCCCTTTCAATACTTGATGTTATTGATATCCTGCATGTTATCTCCTTCCCCGAAGGGAAAGTTTCAGTTTCCCGAAGCTCCGAAGAATATATTTTATACCATGATTCATCCCCTATCGGTTCTCCTGTATATACATCTTGTAAGTCTGAGGAAAACAACCCTCATTTCCCTTTTCCCCTCGCATATAGCTTCTGTCTCCTCGAGGTATTTTTCACGATTTCCCTTCAACACACCCCGAAGTAGTTGAAAGGTCACCACTTCAGTACCTCAAAGTTTAAAAAAATCCCTTTTTATCCCCCAAAGTTCGTCTCCTAGACTTCCAATGGATGGTGCTGGTGATGTAAGAGGTGGAGGATCGGGTGGAAAAGGTCAAGGATAGGCTCCGCCTCCTATAATAGTTTCCAAATTAGATACTAGGTACGCTCCCTTGGTCCTCCCTCCCATCCTTCATGATTTGCCCGAAAATTATATGAAAAATCTATCAAAATTCATGGGAGAAGGAGATTTAACCGCAATCAAACATATAGCCTTTTTTGATCAGTTTTCTGATATCCTTGGAATCGAACATGAATATGTTTACTCAAGGTTTTTAGTACAAACCTTCGAAGGACAGGTGAGAACCTGGTTTCGAGGACTCCCGGTAGGTTCCATACGGTCACATGATGATCTAGAAAATGCCTTCCTAAGACAACGGGGAGAGAAGAAGGACCATCTCTATTATTTGACTGAATTTGGGGCTTTAAGAAAAAATAATTCTGAATCAGTTCTTGAATTTACACAGAGGTTCAACAAACTGTACAAAAAAATCCCAACTGAAGTCAAACCCTCTAAACCTGTGAAAAAGGTAAATTTTGCAGGGGCTTTTGAACCCGACTTTTCCCTCCTCTTAAGAGAAATAAGATCTGCCGCTCTAGCATGAATGCAAGATGATGCCATAGAAATTGAATTCAATATGATGGAATCCGGGAAATTAAAAAATAATATTGAGATGGGAACCAAAAAAACTAGGCATTTCAAAGAACAGGTAGGCCATCTGGGTCTGGGAAGTCCGCAGAAGAAAAGATGGATGAGATGGCCAAGATAATCAAATATTTATCAAACAACATATCCAGGTTGGAATTAGATCAATCCAAACCTGATCCATACATTAGGAATCAGTTCAAGAGAAATCCTAACCCTCAGATACAACAGATACAAATAAAAAATGAAGATCAAAAGATCCAAGCTTCGTTTAAAACTGAAAATTTTATGCAGAGGGATGACATGCAAAATTATAAGGAATTAGAAGAAGATCTGAACAACCTTCGCGATGACGATCTTGAACCACATTTAACCAGACAAGATTATGAGAAGTATTTAGATCTAGAATCCCTGTTTAATAATGAGGAAAGCATTAATAATATGGGAGACTCTTCCTATCAAGGGATCACCGACTCAATTATGGTTGAACTCCAACATAAGTACACCCAGAGAAAAAAATCCTATGAATTTTCCACCAAAAAATATTATATCACAAAATAAAATGAATGAGGCAACAGTTACTAAACCGCCAACTGAAACACAATCTTCCCGAACTAAACCAGTTGAAACAAAAACAACGCAAACTAAAAAACCAGAAAATACAGAGGCAAAAGTTCCAACCAGAGAAATCAAAAAACCAATTGGGGGTTTCAGTTTAGAAAACGAACTTAATAAAATTAAAATCCCCATGCCTCTGGTTAAACTTGCAGAAAACCTGATTTATAAAAATCAAATTGCTAAAGTCGTAAATTTTTCTGATGCTAAATGTCATGCAGATGTTATTAATCTACAGGATGAAACATCTATGATCATGTTTGGTCCACACATAAAAAACACTAAAGATTTGGTTGCTCCATTTTATATTACACTAACTATGCACGACCATTTACTACACAACTACATGTTAGATTCTGGGGCCTCTCATAATTTAATTCCTAAAATTATCATGGAGAATTTGGGCCTTGAAATTACTAGACCTTATCAATACTAGTACTCTTTTGATTCCAAAAAAGTTAAGTGTATTGGCATGATTAAGGATCTGGTAGTAAATCTTGCTCAAATCCCTATAAAAAGTGTCCTTATGGATGTGGTCATTGTTGATTTCCTTGCCAAGTACAATATGCTTCTATCCAAGTCATGGGGCACCAAATTAAGAGGATCAATTCAGCTGGACATGACTTATGCTACAATCCCAATTTTCAGTGGACAATTCACACGACTGTACAGAGAAACTAGACTAGCGTATACTGTAAGTGACCTGCAAATCCAAATAATTACCCAGTCTATGTTGTTGATCAGGACTTAGGAAATTGTATATTATCGATAGATGACGATTTCGAAGAATGTATAGAAGAAGAAAATAAAAAAGTAGAAAAAACAAAGAAAAATGTAAATAGTAGAGAATGAATGTGGAAAATGTTTTTTGATGGCGCTTCATCCTGCAAAGGAGCAGGGGCTGGAGTGTTATTTGTAGTGACAGGAGATGATTACGTTACTCCCTTCTCATATATATTATAGTGGGAGATCGATTATACGAATAATGTTTGTGAATATGAAGCTCTAGTATTAGGATTGAAAGCCGCCAAAAAGTTAAAAATCAAGCATCTTAAAGTTTATGGTGACGTAGAGCTCATTGTGAAACAAATAAAACAACAATATCAAGATAAGAATCCAAGGCTGAGCTCATACAAAAATTGCCCCTGAGATTTGATAGAGAATTTCTTCTCATCTTTTAATATTCACTCTATCCCCAGAATGGAAAATCAACAAGCCAACGCTTTATCCAAAGATGTTGTGACCTACCACCTACTGTCCTAAAATTGAAATATCACATCGAAATGAGACACAGGCATTTGATCCCGAACAATGTTCAGCACTGGCAAGTCTTTCAAGACGACGAACAAATTAAACAGTTCCTAGAGATGATTAATGAGTTTTCTGAAACTCACATAGATTAGGAAAACCATAGTGATCCTACTTGGATTATGCAAGAAGGGGAGAACCTAGAAAAATTCCAAGACAAGATCACAAACCACCGTATACTCGTTCTTAAGAACAATCATATTCTCAGAGGCCTGATCCACTTAGAACGATTATTTGAACAGGATGACATACCTTTAAATTCTACTTTACATCCCCAACCCGAATAAGTTGAAGACTGCAATGTAGGAACTAACGCAGATCCGAAGATGGCCAAGATATCAAAGTACCTCCCGACCCAAATGAAAAGTAAGTACACTGAGTTTCTTAGACAATACAAGGATGTTTTTGCTTGGTCTTATGAATATCTGAAAACATATGATACATCTGTCATTGAACATAAGATTCCTTTAAAACACCAAATCAAACCTTTCAAGAAGAAACTTAGGCAGATAAACCCGATCCTCCTGCCAGTGATAGAAAGGGAAGTCAACAAACTTCTCGATGCAAAAATTATCGTTCCACTTAGGTATCCTGAATGGGTAGCGAATCTAGTCCCTGTTAGAAAGAAAAATGGCGAAATAAGGCTCTGTGTAGATTTCAAAAACCTAAACCGGTCGTCCCTCAAAAACAACTACCCACTTCTTGAAAATGAATCATGTTCTAGAAAAGGTAGTTGGTGCTAACATGATGTCCATGATTGATGGTTTTTCTGGATACAATCAAATCACTATCCATGAAGACGACAGAGAAAAGACTGCATTTAGCACTCTGTGGGGAACTTTTATGTACGATAAAATGCCATTTGGTTTGATGAATGTAGGGGTTACTTTCTAGAGAGCGATGAACATCATATTCGTCGGTGAGAAAGGAAAATTATTTATTATTTATCTTGATGATTTGACGGTTTTTTCTAACTTTGATGGGTAACATCTGCTACACCTCAGGCAGAATTTCGAAAAATGCAGAAAGTTCGATTTGTCTCTTAATCCTAAGAAATCACATTTCTCTATGAAATAAGGTAAGCTCTTGGGTCATATAGTGTCAAAATAAGGAATCAAGGTTGACCCGAAACGAGTTGAGGCTATAGACACAATTAATATTCCTAGGAATAGAAAATAAATTCAATCCTTTTTAAGAAAGATCAACTTTTTGAGAAGATTCATTCCCAATTTTGCTAAAATAATTAAAATGATTACAGATATGTTGAAGAAACACAACGAAGTGAAATGGACCATTCAAGCTAAAGCATCATTTGAGCGCGTCAAGAAGGCTATAGGGGAAGCACCGGTGTTAGCAAGTCTAGACTATAAAGGAATTCTTGATCTTTTCATTTGCCTCCGAACATACTGTTGCAGTGGTACTCCTACAAAAGAACGAGGAAGGATTCGAGAAACCAATAGATTTCTTCATCAAAAGCCTCAGGGATGTAGAGTTAAGTTATGATATACTTGAGAAGCAAGCATACATGATGGTGAAGGCTCTAAAATCTTTCAAGAGATATGTACTGCATTCCAAGATAATCGCTTGCATGTCGACTAACACTATGAAATACATTTTAGTTCAGCTAGATAGTGATGGGAGAAGAGGACGATGGCTGGATAAAATTCAAGAATTTGATCTAGAAGTGAAATCGAACAAGCTAGTCAAAGGTCAAGGCTTGGCGAAACTGTTAGCCGAATCAAATTTTAGGGCGCTCAGGATAAATCACCTAGAATCACAGATATATCCTAGATATAGTGGATCTTGACGATCAAACCCCTATAGTTTAGATCAAAGATAAGTTTTCTTCATCTGCTTGGTATTGCGATATTGTTTCATACCTCCTTACCATTTAGTGCCTGAATGGCATGACTCCATCCAAGGTGATAACTTTGAAGCTGCACACAATTAAATATTGTATTACTGATGGCCAACTATATTGGAAGGATCCTCTAGGTTTCTTGTTATGTTTCTTAACAAAACCTGAAACAAAAGGTGTCATAAATGAATTTCATGAAGGAGTATGTGGAGAACACCACGCTTGGAGGGCAACAACCTACAATATTTTAAGAGCTGGATATTATTGGCCAAAATTATTTACTGAGGTGAATGCCAAGGTCAGAGCCTGCATCTCTTTCCGACTATTCTCTGGTAAGAAAAATCTCTCTGCACTACCTTTAATCCCAGTCAAATCAGAATCTCCCTTTCAATAATGGGATCTAGATTTCATCGGAGAGATACACCCGCATTCCAGCGCTCAACATAGATGGATCTTAACCGCTACCGATTACCTCACGAAATGGGTAGAATCTATTCCAACTCAGAATGCTATATATTCGGTAGTGATAAATTTCTTGGAAGAGAACATCCTATCGAGATTTGGTTGTCCTAGGAAAATAGTCACTAACAATGCCCAAGCTTTCAAATCTATGGAAATGGTCAAATTCTGCCAAAAATACAACATTGTGTTAGAAAATTCTAACAAGATCCTGATGACTATAATCAAGAAAGTGTTGACAAAAAACAAAAATGCTTGGCACGTCTCCTTGAAATATTCTCTATGGGCTAACCGAATCGGCACCAAGAAATCAATAGAATGTCCCCCTTTCAATTGGTTTATGGTACTGACATTGTCCTTCCTATCAATATTGCTCTCCTTGTGATGAAGATCTGGCAGGATGCAAACGAAGAAATGAATGATATTACAAGAAGGATAAATCAACTAATCGAAGTTCAACAAAATAGGGCCGAAGTAGATGATAAACTCCAAAAATATCAAGATAATATGAAGGCCCTTTTTGATAAAAAGGCTAAAGACAAGGAGTTTCTTCTGGGCGATCTAGTTTTAAAGTGGGATATTAGAAAGGAGGATGCAGGAAAACATGGAAAGTTCAACCATCTCTGGTTGGGACCATTCAGGATTGCAATTGCTGAGGGAAAAAATTCCTTCTTACTGGAAAACCTTGACGAAAAAATTCTTGACGCTCCTATCAATGGGCGTTACCTAAAACATTTTATGCAATAATCATATTTCAGATTCCCATTGTATATACCATTTTGGTTTGCAATTTTATTCTTCTTTTGTAAATTATCCAAATTTTACTTTTACTATAAATAAACCAGGTCTACTTGATATCATCAAAACAAAAATATAAAAACATATATATCACATACCATCTCTACTATGCATAATTTTCTAACACCCCCCATTTTTTTCTCTTGCAGAATGCATACTAACAGACAAGAGATAAGGATGCATCGAAATCCAACACTCATTTTTCAAAGGCATTCACTTTCTCTCAAAACAGGTGATAAATTAATGATTTACTTGATTGAAAACACAAAGGAAATATGAGGTATGAACTCCTACCACGTTAGTTAAAACTAAAATTTTAAGGAAATGTTATCGAATGTAAAGGAGTTTTCACTCATATAAATGTTGTCACCTGATAAAAGATCAGGGAAGTATGAGATTAAAGCTAAATTATGAAACCCTCTCCGAAGTAAATAAAAATACGAAATATGAAAAGAAAAATAAAATAAGAATAAAAAGGGGGAGATTTGTAATTCGAGTGCCCCCATATTGTCCAAAAAGAGATGATGAAAGGAAATTCATGTAATGATTTCCCTCATCTCGGAAAAATGGAAAAATGCTAATTGAAGTGGTGAAAGGAAATTCAATGGGAGAAGTAGATAACTTCACCGGGGTACTGAACAGGCTCACTAGCAATGAAGCAATATCTATGATATCTGTATGGTTGTCATACATATCTATGAAATATACTTTGATATCTAATTCTCTTTCCAGTAATATTTACACTTTGAACCAACGAGGGAATCCCTAAATAAATTATTACATTTACTTAACCTTGATGCAGATGAAGTCAATCGAAGTCTGATTTTCCAGTTAAAGTCGTTTTGATTATCTTAAACAGTTCTGAACTCAGTTTCAGGAAAGGGAAATTTTTAATAGCCTAACTTGAGATCAATAATTGGGGGTGTTTTGAAGGTTTTTCTGAGATTCGATCGAAGTTCAATTTTTCTCTGTATGATTAATTCCTAAAAGTGTTTCCCAGAAATTAAATAATGACTCCATTTTCCCAATAAAGGAACTTGGTCTATTGTTCTTCTGCGTCTCATAGGGGGATGCGATCCCCAAATGGAGCCTATGTTGGAACACAATTCTGAGCTTTGAAGATTTCTATTTTTCACCTTCCGAAAATATGATTTTTACCCCAAAGAAAGCGTGAACCTGGTAAATGACATTTTAAAATTTAAATCCAATTCATGGTTTGGTAGATAATAATAAGACAGGCATGATATCGTTCGTTGAAGAGTTTTTCCTTTTGATCGAACGATCCTAATACCTCCGGAGTTTTGGAGCCACCTAATTTTTAAAAAGGTAAATCTATAACAGTCGTTTCGGAGCTCTGCGCTCTAGATGTTGCAACGGGTCTTAACAATAAAAACCCCGAAGCTCCGAAACCTGAAAGTGTCTGCTTATTGATTTTCTTAAACATTTATAGAAAGGGAACAAGTTGTAAGACATGTGTACCTTCCAATTATTTCCTGAATCGACACATGGAACCTCCCTTTCCTCAACACGTCACTGCGAGAGATGATCCTTCGAGATTCTAACAAAGAACTAATTCACAAATCACCAAAGCACCAAAATGTTGAAGTATCAAACATTAAATGATTAAGTTAATCATGATCAGGAGATAATTAATGACTCCGTGGTTCGGATTTTGGGCGTTTCCCCTGTATCATATCCTAAAATATCTAGAGTCCGAACTACCGAAACACTTGAGGTTAACGCGCCATCTTAAATGTAATTAAATAAAAGTTTAGAAGTGATTATTCAAAGATTAATATTTTTGCAGATTCAGGATTCGGGAGGTTCCCACTCTGTCACATTGAAAACTACTGAACATGAACCATCGAAGTGTTGGTGGCATTTATGACTAGTTAAGGATAATTATTCAAACGCATATTGCAGATCACTAGGTAGAATTTCCCATCAAACATTAATAAATTTTTCGTCAGTGAAGTTATACGAAAAGCAATGACTCTGTTTTGAATAAAAGCACTTCGATTTCGAATTCATTTTCACTTTCTGCAATTAGCAAGATTTATCTTTTTGAAGGATTCACGAGTTTTCTCTACAAATAGGTAATTTCATTTTGTCTCCTTAGAATTTATGGCTCCACGGAAAATGATGAAAAATCCTGATGTGGTTTGCGAGGACTCAAACCCAAATGTGGGCGTTCTGTCAGACACCACGCCACGAGCCATGGACACTGTTAAATATTAGACATATGTGTTCGAGGTTCTAGAACACAAAATCATCAACTTTATAGAGGATTTTGTTGAAGAAGAAGAAGATACTTACATGACTAAACTCAAACATATAGCACAGTTGGAACTGCACAAAATAGCGGCACGATCGAGACTCATGCCTTATAATGACATGATAAGATGGGCCTTAGAGCACGTCGACATCCAAACCAGGATCATTTTCAACCATCATAAGTTCGTTGTCAGCTCTTTCCGGCCAAAACATATGCAAGTAATGTACAAACTATCCCCTAATCCTAAATATACATTCAATGTTGCATTCATTCTCGAGTTGGAGCAAAAGGAGTGCGTCCAGTAAGCCAGGAACTGTCCCGAGACAATCAAGTCTTGGTGGAAGAACCTGGAAAAATTCAGAACTGACACTCATGGTGTATATGAAACAATGTCTCTGGACGTTCGCATGGTGTACGTAACCTTGATTCTATGTCAATTGTTCGGAAAGAAGAGTCCCACGCATTTCTCTGTGGAATGGGTATCCATCATGCACAAGGTAGCATAGGGTTTTACTTTCAAATGGGAAAAAATGTTGTCTGATAACTTGGCCAAAGAGATTGCAGACTATAAAATAGTTAAGTCAAAGGGACAACCTGCCCCTTTATATATGTGTATATATCATGGACTCCATTTGTTTATGAGTTGCTTTCCTGTTGATGAATTGGAGCTAGACTCGCGGTGTCGAGCCTATTCATTTCTATCATTCTAAACTATGGGAAGAAAAGGTAAAGGATTTCTTTTATGAAATTAGCCACAATGTTGTGATTCTTGTTCACATAGCCCTATATGAGAATTACCCACCTTCTCAGAGTCCCCGGACGGATTATAGGGAATGCGGGTAAGCTAATAAATTAGTTTTATTGATGAGAGCTTCTCCTATATCGTATTTTTTGGGTATTACATGCAACTCTCCCGTGATTTTTACCTGACCGTCTAGTATGCAGGGAAGTGGCCTACTAGATAGTAACAAGAGGCATCAACAAAGAGCTAAAGGCATCACTAAAAAGGTATGGCCGACATTCCCCATTCAGGTTGGCATATTTTTCATTATTGGATTTTGGTCACTCTAAAGTGGAGGCTGCGGCTCTGGATGATATCAAATTGGTTGACGCCGATTGATAAACCCGACCCATGCAAGGTTGTGGAAAATCACCTAGCCTAGTTCAACATGAAAATATATGTACATGAAAACTCCCCATATGATGAAATATTCAAAGGAGTTAAGTCTTATGAGGAGTTAGGGCGGAGTTTCAAACCTTTCCCCGGATCAACAAGTTATTTTATGAAACTTTCAAAGCACAGGAGGAATAGCCTACTGAAGGTACTACAAGGGGATCAAGTAGTCACTCCCCCTTCTCGGGAAGCCAAGTCAACAGGTTCTGAAGCTAGTCACTCTGGTAAGTATAAAGTTGAAAAATCCCCAAAGAGATTGGAGGTATTGACTCAGAAATTATATGCCTCATTGTCAAGTCCACTAGCCCCTGAGGCAAAGGATCATCTTGAAGCCTTCCTAAAAAAAAGGACAAACAATGTCTCGTTCATCTCCAACCACCCCTATTCGTACCTCAAATACAACAGAGAACATGATCTGGGATTGGTACTCCTATAATGCATGTTGGCACCTCTGCAGATTATTTTCGAGAAATCCTAATTAGAATTATCTTTGTAGATGATCACCCCATCTCACGAAGAGATTCCTCCTTTGAATTCTTATTTAGTATAAAACATGAGCCATTGTAAAGAGAATCACGAGAAGGAGTAGGTATTATCAAAAGCTGAGAGGAAGATAATTATATGATGGGAATATCAATATACTCTAGAATTCACAAAGGAAGTCACAGGTTCATTAGGTGCTTTTTACGACAATCAATGGTCTATAGACAAGTTGGACGAACAACTGTGGCATAAGTTCCTATTTGTAGAGAACTTTCAAAGTCAAATACATGCCATGGAAAATAATGTAAGGAAAAAGATGAGCCAAGATTTTTTAACTTAGGCAAGAGCTCATGATAGACAACAAATCCAACAACCTCTGGACTAACCTCCCGGGAGCTCCATGGGCGATGGGCCAATCAGGGATCGATCCTCAACATGATGAATTATTGAGAGTGAAAGCCATAATGGGCTTGGCAGGAGTACCTCGATTAGATATTTCATCCTTCCAGACTCAAGTGTTGGAAATAATGAAAAAGCTGGAAATGGCCCAATAGGAGATTTTTTATGAAGGTTGATGCCATCCAGAAGTGATACCAGACAATAGAACTTGCTCTGAAGGATATATATGCTAAGGAAAGAGAATCTCGAGCTCAGGCTGGGTTTTCAAGAGACGTATATTTGTGCATAAAGAGATGGCCTTTCAATTTTCCCTCTGCTCTCTCCTTGAATAATTAAATGATATGGCCTAAAGGTGTAGAGCAATTTGGCTGAGAGAAAATATTAGCCCGAGTAAAGGGCGCTTTCTGAAGCGTTATTATCGATATCCCACGAGAACTAATTGATTTTGAGGAAGCAATGCAGCGGAGAACCTTGGGGAAATCGATATTGAAATGAATCAATAGAATTCCACAATATTGCGGAGGCACTGAGGAAAATCGATATTGAAATGAATCAATAGAATTCCACAAAGAACAAGGAAGAAACTCTAATAGCTATTCATGAAATGAGACGAATTGATCTTCTTAAGATTAATAAGTGGCTAGTAAGTCCAAGATCATATCTCCAAGCCATGGCTCGAGAAATAAAAAATATCTGAGAAAGACTGCCTCAGGTAGAGAGGAGATTATTCACTTTTGAGGTAAATGAATTGATTGATCCCTCAAAGTTCGTAGATGAATTATTGAATAAATGCAACCCATGTATAGAACATGGGAAAGCAAGCATATTTGGAAGCATGTAAGGAAACATGCACAATGCCCTTTCTTTTTACCCTCCCTACCTTTCCCCTTCTTACATCCACTTATTGCATTCATTCACATTCTAAACATTCACCTATCCCTAATTCATCATCATACACATGTTCCATCATCATCCTTCCCACAAACGATTGCTTTTCTTATGCCCGTTATGCATTCCTTGACAAACCATGCAATGCTACTCATCTGATTTTCATTCCTCACTGATCCCCAATGTGTCTCATTATATTTTCGAACATATTTGGAGGGATAGATGGAAACATATAAAAACGGCCAGGATAGTATGCCAAATTATTAAGGAGGCCAGACGACAGTTGTGTCCAGCCTAAAAGATTAAAGAAAAGAGGCGTTTTTTCCCAGCAGATGAAGAGATAGAGGAGAATGCCAACAAAACTCATCAGATTTTACATACTGTTGTCTTTTCAAATATATGCTATTTTCATTGAAATAAGTCCAACTATTTTGAGTTGTGACAGTTTTTGTATAAATACATAGATTCAAGATTCATTCGAGGCTACTTCTTGTCAGATGTAATAGAGAAAAATCTCCTTTTTGAGTATTAATACAAGTGCAGACAAAGATTCCAATTTTGTTCAGTTTGAGTTATGTGATCCTTATGTATCACAACTACTGTAATCACATTATATCAACAATTCGTTAAGTAAGCAATTTTTCCTCTGTATTTACTATAAGTAATACAAGACATGCAAGCTATTTGAATTACTGCATCTCATATCCTATTCAAGGGTGCATTCTTTACTTTCTTCTACTGCAAACAAGGTGAGACTCATCTTCCATTGATGCCTAGCTTTGTTTAATGGTTTTGTAAGTTTCTCCCACACCATTTAATATTATAATTGTGACCCAGACAATGAAATACGACCTCTGTATTGTCCTATTATTAATTTCATTTAAGGATCATTTCTTACATAACTAAAGGTAGAAAAAATGCTCTTTAAAACATTCTCTTTAAACATTCTTGATGCATGAAATTACTCTTTGAGCCTTAAGTTTAATCTCAGGAACAACACAAAGCATGAATGGTAGTAGAAGGGTATTTGGAAGGTATTGATTTCCATGAAAGTTTCTCACCAGTTATTAAAAACTTGTTTCTATTCATATTGTGTTAGCACTAGTTGTTTTAGTATAGCTATATGTTAAAAATGTTTTACATGGAGTTTTTTGTATAAAGGGATGTGTTTGGAACAACTAGAACGGTTAGTTCAGAATCACAAAAAAAGATTTGTTTGCAAACTAAAGAATCATTGTATGGCCTGAATCATGCCAGACAAATGGTACACGATGTTTGATTCCTTCATGGTGAGACAAATTTTACAAGAAGTGAGTATAGCCATTGTGTTTATGGTATATTTATTATCTTGGCATTAAATGTTATGCTTGTAGCAAGCACAAGCATGTTTGAGATCAACAAGTTGGCTTAGTTGGTTAGGACGTTTGTTATGAAAGATCTTGGAGCAACAAAATAAATCTTGGGCATGGAAATACATAGAGGCATGAAATATGGTAAGCGTGGTTATCACAACAGAAGTATGTGGTGAAGTACTCATGAAATTTGATATGAATAACGTGAAACCGATAAAATACCTTTGGCTTTCCATTGTAATTTTTCTTCAGGTTTATGTTCTAGCTGAAGAAAGGGTTATATGTCTCAAGTATTATGTGCTAGTAGGAAGTTTGATGATTGCGATGGGAAATGGTCATCATTTCACTTACAATTGGTGTTGTCAGTAGCAACATGTAAAAACCAGGTAAAGAGCATGGAAATGGGTGCTTCAAACACAAAATCACAAGTATCACCTATAATGGTTGCAATGATTTAGTCTATGGTTATGATTCATGAGATTTGGACAAGAGGAGACCTACCTCAGGTTATGTATTACAAGAATGCAAGGATCTATTGGGTAAGTTTGGATAGGTACATGATGTGGTGTTTTGTGGTGGTCAAAGTGTTGTGCATTTGACTAAAGGTCCAACATATCAAAATGGGACAAGTGCATCGGTTTATTAGATAGGTTATTGATGGAGGAAAAATGGTCCATACTGGAGTGAATCGTGCGGGCATGTTCACGTAACGTTATTTTTAGAGAAGTTGTGAAGTTGTGATGGTGTTTGTCTTCTCTTGGCTTGTAGGAAAGGTGGTGAATTAATTAAGGGCATGATATATCAGGTAAATTGTTGTCAAGGTGGAGATTGTTGGAAACATGCTAATAGATTTCCCATGTAGTCACATGCACATGCATGCAACTATATTAGGAATGTGCATGCATGCACTCTTTTGTGAACATAATGTGTAACTCGTGGATCTAATTATAATTAGTTAGTCTAACTGTTTGAGAGGTGCTATATATACGAACATACACATAGATGTGAGAGTGAAATGTGTGTAGACTGTGTGATCAAGACATAATATTGTGGAGTACAATGTGTCTGTGAGGAGAGGATGGTTGTATGCATGTGCTGGCTATTGTAATTATCCTTTGAATAATAAGACTACAGACTATCATTGCCTCGTGTTTTTTTCCCGCATTGGGTTTCCACATAAATCACTATGTCAATTGTGTGATTGTTGTTGTGTTGCGTTTGGTTTGATGTTCTTAGTTTTATGCTCTGTTTTGATTCCATTGCCTAACATTGTAATTATGAGACTATTAGACATTCTATTGACATACTTCCATCTTCCTACATACATGGCCTATCCCTATATTCTCCCATTATAAAGAAGTCTCCAGAAGTCAATATTACAACATGAACTATTTTAACTATATTCATCATCATATGTCATGGAATCTTGCCATATTTGCTCACTTGTTGCTTCTCCATGACAAGAAGGATCATAATCAATGATGTGACTCATAGCATAAAAGTAGCTCAAAAATCTCTTTGGTCTCTTGCTCTCTCGGGATGTGCCTTAAGGGGCTGCAATTTCCTCTGCCTCTTGTAGATGTTTTTGAGCACATGTAGGCATTTTATGCCCTACTGCAATATCTCTAGTGATATCAACTAGAGAAAATGGGTTAGATGGAACAAATGGATAAAATAGAATAATGGATGTCTCCCTCTGAATTTCTGAAGGGGGAGAAGGTATTGTCTCACTGTCAATCTCCATCTAATATTATCTGGATCTTTGAAAGGCTATCTCTTCTTCAAAGATAAAATCACTTCTCACTTCAATTTGTCTTTGACCATGGATGTAGATTCGATATGCCTATGAGGATTCACTGTATCCCACAAATGTACCATTTCTCCCTGAAGAGTCTAGCTTGGACCTCTTCTCTTTGGGGACATGAAAATATACTAGACATCCAAATATCCTAAAGTGTCCAATATCAGGATTCACTTTGATGAAGGATTCTCTGGGAGTTACGTTCTTTAGAATCTAGTGAAGACTCTTGTTCTGAACATATATTGTTTTCATGCATGATTCTTACCACAGAGTCACATGTGGACTCTGATAATGTATCATCGCTTTGGTTTCTTTAATGATGGTTCTATTCTTCCTTCTTCTAAAATAGTTTTGGCTCCCTTTGAGTCAAGTAACTCCCTCTGAAGTCTAAAGGATAAACATATTCCTTTGTTGTTAACCTTCATGTAACAAGAAAACAAACGAAGGAATGAAAACACGAATATATCCTAGAGGAGTATAATGAGTACATCTATAGAATCAAAACAATTTAAGGATTATTTTCATAGCTACAACACCTACTTGTAATGTAGCAAACTTAGAAGTGTAAGTTAGAGGCATCATAATTAAAACAATCAAACCTAGAATCTTCACTTCCAGTTTGTTGTTCCTCTAAATTCACTAAGATCCCTCCGGATCCATGATTGCAACAAAGGTTCTTTCATCCTACAAGTACCCTCATGACAATGATACAGATAATATATATACAAGTGCATATCTGAGAGTGTTGATATGAATTCTCCAATGGCACCTAGTTGATATTTTATCTCTAACATCTTCATGAATAAGATAGAAACAATGTCACCTTTTGTCATCTTGATATTTTGAAGCTGGCCCTTCAATGTAAGAGCTTGATTAGATGATTTTCTTCCTTGTCTTGACATCATCTTTCTTTCTTCCTTCTCTTCATCGATAGATGTCTCTAGTAAAGCCCTTTTTATTTTCAACAATACATCTTCCTCTTCGAGAGTTATTTGAAGTCTTGAATTCCAAGAGTTGAAGTTTCTTGATCCATCAAGCCTATCTTCCACCAAGGTTTTGTTCTTCATATTTTCATATTTCTTCACAAACCCTTTCCAACTGGGAGAGAAAACCTAACATCTAGGCTAGGATAGAAAAATTAGGTTTTGTTGGGCTTATGACTGCCAACAATAAGCCTTGAAAGTCAGAAGAGCATTGGTGAGCTGAAAATATCCTTCAATGAGCTGCATAAACCCTAATTCTAAATTTTATGCAGAAAACTGTGAAACCCTAGAAACCCTAGGGACAAAAATCCAAAATGCTTGGAAATTCAATCTAAATCTTGTTGGAGGTGAGCTGAGGGAGTTCTTACACTCTCATACAATTTTATCCCCAACGTCCAAGTTTAAGGTGCTGAAATACTTCATAAAAGGAGGGTCGTACATATTTTCTGGAAACCCTTGGAGGGTCATACATATTTTTTGGAAACCCTTGGAGGGTCGTACAATTATGCAGAAGTGAGAGGATGACTGGTAGGTTCTTGTGCAATGGGTTATTCAAGGCCTAAGCTCTGATACCATGTTTAATTTTCACTATGTTAGGCTCAAGCATGAGGCTTAATTCATTTTTAGCATTTACTTGAACCATAAACAAATGCAACTACACCATTAACAATTGTTTCAATAACCAAGATCACAAGAATAAATACCATGCACAAGAACACAATAAATATCCCAGGAAACCCTTCTCAACAAGGTAAGAAAAACCAATCCTTTGTTATATTCTCAAGAGAAATGCCTCCCACACCATAGACCTAGCACACAAAAGGGTTCTCTCAAAAAACAAGAAGGCTAGCACCCAAGAGAGGTGCRCAATTCAACCCTATAACATGTACTTGTTGAAATTTCCAAAATCACATGTGTGTTGTGTTTCCTCAATGGGGAAATCACCTTTATTTATAATAGACTAGACACATCAAAAGTGGTGTCTATTGGCACAACATGAATGACCTCAATAACTCAGAATATAATTAATAATTACCATATTAATTATCTTTTACATTAATTATATTTCACTTTATGGTGGGGTCAACCCGTACCCTTTACATCATAATTAGGGTTACAGGTAAATCTAACTCTTAGAAAATATAGCAAGGGATCTCATACACCCAATAGTGCTTAGCCACTAGGGGCATGTCCACCTTTTCTCAGCCATAGGGACGTCTAACTCAATAGATCTCTACCTCACTGAGCCTCATAGGAGAATCATCTGGACAAACGCTCACTAGTGCTCAACCACTAGGGTCACGTCCACCTATGCTCAGCCATAGGGATGTCCTACTCAATAGATCTCTATCTCACTGAGTCTCACAGGAGAATAATCTGGAGTACCACATTGTCTCAACTCTCTAAAAAGAGGAGAAAAATACACCCATCACATGGGCACCTTCACCCTTCTAAGGGGTACACATCGTTTCATCTCAAACGACACACCCATCCCATGGGAATCTTCCCCATGTAGGGGCACATAGTGTTCCATATTAGTCTCAGAGAGGAACGACACAACCATCTCATGGGAACACCCAACTCATGGGGCTCTCTCACAATCTGACTCACTCAGTCTGTCTCATGGAGGATGTCTCATGCAGTTGTAATCATCAACAACATACACATAGAGGTGAGAGTGCAATGTGTGTAGAGTGTGTGAGAAAGAAACAATATTGTGGAGTACAATGTGTTTGTGAGGAGAGGATGGTTGTATGCCTGTGCTGGCTATTGTAATTCTCCCTTGAATAATAAGAATATAGACTATCATTTCCCCATGTTTTTTTCCCGCATTAGGTTTCCACATAAATCACCATGTCAATTGTGTGATTGTTGTTTTGTTGTGTTTGGTTTGATGTTCTCAGTTTTATGCTATGTTTTGCTTCCACTTCCTAACATTGTAATGATGGGACTACTAGCCATTATATTGACATACTTCCATCTGCCTACATACATGGCCTATCCCTATATTCTCCCATTATAAAGAAGTCTCCATAATTCAATCTTACAACATGAACTATTTTAACTATATTCATCATCATTTGTTTTACACAAGCTTACAAGTACCCCAAAATGACAAAGTGTAGACACAACTTAATGAGAGTTTTCTTGTGGCACCACTTTCACCAATAAACACAAACATTTCTGCCATGTTACACAAGTTATTCAAAGCTTTCACAATTTCTCCTTGTAGGGTCTCCTTCCTCGACAAATATCGATTACTTGCGTAGGCTCCTCCTTCACATGAATCTCCATCAAACTTATACTATGCTACTTTGCACGATGCACATAGCATACCTTACTAAAATCTACTCAGATCCGAGTGAGTCTCTACTAATACTCTCACACACTTACATATTTTGGGCCCCTCTCAGTTGTGTTACCAGTTTAGAAAAAATATTGCACACACATAAACTATTCTACTTATTCTATTAAATTAATGAAACATTACACACATATAAACACATTAATAATATTGCACACACATAAACTATTATAAATATTCTATTAAATTAATGAAACATTACACACATAAATTAGTGAAACATCACACACATATAAATACATTAATCTTGGTTTTAAGATAAATTAACTATCTTAGCCTTACAATTCACCAATTGAGAGAATATCTCAAACACACACTTAAATAGTATCTAGATCTAACAACCTCATAAATCCTTACTTAAAGATAATCTCTATTATAATTATTCTTTTAAATTAATGAAACATTACACACATAAATTACTGAAACATCTCACACATATAAATACATTAATCTTGGTTTTAAGATAACCAAGATTAATGTACCAATCCAGTGCGCAGTTCATGTACCAATCCAGCGCGTGGTTTCTAAATGTTATTGCTAACTGTGCTACTTTTGTTGCCTCATCGGTGATTATTTTTGCTTCCCATATTCACTCACACACGAATAGGTTCTTCTCTGGGTATTTCTTTCCATCCCCATGGAATTCTGGTAGTCTTATCATTGGATCTACACTTTTCACTGTCGAATGTGATGTACCTACTCCACGTGGTAATACTATATGTGTAATGTTGTTCAGACTTGAACTCCCACTGGTATTGCTACCGGTACTTCCACTTGTACCACTCCATGTAATGCTTCTAGTACTTCCACTTGTACCCTAACTTCTATTCTGAACTCCTGGATTCTTTTGACCGTCAGTCACTGGTTTAGTAAATAACTCTTTCTTTTCTGATGTGCTAATCATACATGGGGTTGTAGGTTCTACACTGACTCAGATCTGGACAGGGGTATTTTATTCCTTATTAGATCTCATTCCTCTATTCTTTATTTCATGTTTGGCGCACAATATTTCTTCAATGTGCTCCACAACACAGAGATCCTCTACCTCTTCTTCATCACTCTCTGAGCCTTCCCTCTCAACTACTTCTCTTTTCTTCCTATTAAGCTTATACTGGTAGGGTCTTCCATTGCGCGTCGTTCCTTCCTTCTGATTAATTTCTTGGATCTTCTCTTGATCCATCATAATGGGATATTTCTCTTTACTATGCTCTTCTCTATTCATTTCCCCCTCCATCTCAGATCTTCCTTAGGTTTCCCCTAACTTCCCCATGAACATAGGGTAGTTTAGTTGTTTGATTCCATGGTTAATACCCCTTTATCATGCAATAGTCTCTTGATCAAAGTGTACAACGACCTAATGTACCTTCCCCTTGGGCCCTTAAGAAAATTTTTCTCTGCTACACTATAATATTTCTATGTATCTACTGCAAACTCAGTGATATACCCCACTACAAATTACAATGTTTTCTAAACATAAATCTACTGCGCATATGAATTTTTTATTCACCCTTTTCAGTCGTGCGATACTTTCTTCTGTGCACTATACTGATATAACCCTATTTGTCGGATGGGTATCTTTCAACCGTGTTATCCACTCCTACAATAGCATGGGAAACTCACTAAATAAACTCTCGTGTATTTCGCTGAATACGTATCTTTCCAGATACTGTCTTGCCTTAAACCTACGACTTCTATTATCTTTGTGGGAAAAATCTAGTTTGTGAACTTCTAACCATCTTTCAATCTCTTATTTCGTGGGGTTCCAACCCACAAACATTCCCCCTTCTTAAGCCCTAGCGCTATACTGCGTGATATATCCCTCCCGATCTAATTTGTTGAGTTCCAACTGACAATGGAACCATTGTTGGGTTACTTGGTCTGACCTAGGTTTTAGCTATAGGATTACCAACAAACCCTTCTACCATCGGCCCTTCTGGATACCAAAAGGCAACACAGTGCACATAGTGCACTACAAAGTCTCACCCGAGATGGATTCTATGGGTGGTCGCAAGACTCAGATGTCTGCAACCTTGGGATGGGATGTGTATCTCTCTCTGAGGCATTTAACCTACTCAATGTTACTCCTCAAACTCTCGTTAGGTTTTACTCCAAACCATTGTCACTGCTATTCTAGCAAGACGTTATTAACCATTACAGCCGCATTTGATTAAAGACAAACATTGTTCTACTATAACAATATCTTTTGATCTAATTATTAGATATAATATTCATTCATTCCATGTCGTTCCACAGATTCCATTAACTTAACCTTATTACGCAGTGTTCATTCCTTTAACAAGAAACATATTCATCATAAAAACTTATCAAAATAAATGCAACCATAAACACTACATACAGTCACATCAAACACATATATGTCTTGGTTCACCCCCTTGGGGCTACGCCCAAAAAGATTCATCGCTTCAGCTCTTTATTCATCTTTCATGCAAAATCTAGTGTTGTGCATTATACAATCCTTCCTTCATTACAACAGATCTACACAGATCGCAATATTTCTCACTTACACTAAGAACCTATGATTTAAACCCTAACAAATAATAGTTGAACCAACTACAGTGTCAACCATCGACTGGCCCACTAATAAACCTTCTTCAGTCCTAATACATTCTACTTATACAAAACTGGGACAAAGCCCTTACAAAAACCCTAACCCTAAAAGGATTAGTTTTTTCTACTTTCTCCTTGACTTCGTCTCGGCTAGTCCTCGATCCAATCGTTGCTCCAAGTCGGTGCTTGTCCACTTTCCAACTTATTTTCTTAGCATGGGTTTTCCCTTATTTTCGGTGCTTCTTTTCCTCTTTTTCTCAGTGTGCTCCCCTATTTTTCGGCACTATCTTAATTCCTTCAAAACTTCTTTGATTTTCCCCAAATTTGGCCTGTGCCAACAACTTATTTATTTATATTTTAGATAATTTTCCTTGAGTTCCTTCATATCCTTGCTTCCTTGTGTGCTCCCATTCTGCTCATCTTCACTAATATTCCCTGGTATGAATACTTTCCATCCAACTTTCACTTGTCCATTCTGCAATCCAACCAATGTACTCAATTTGTAGCATCTCCTTTTCAGTAGTCATATCCAACTTTACCTTTATGAAACGTTCCAGCACCCTGGAATGAAATAGATCAAACCTTTCATCACTCTACTACCACAACATTCTTGAATCAAATACTATTACTCCTAGTTGTCCATTAAAATACTTCTTTCACACTTAATATTTGCAGCTTTATACACCTCTCTTCCTTCAAGGCTAGGTTCTCATACTTTTCCTTTATATTCCCATTACTGGCATTATTCACCTGCTAGCTTCATGTCTTATGTGAGGATTCTTTCTTTTGTATTTGCAATTCATTTAGATCTTGTAGTTGTTGACTAATACTTTTGTTCCGCTATTCTTGAGTTCTTTATCCACTTTTCATTACTTTCCCTGTAGTTCTTTTTTGCCTCAACCAACTTCTACAAGATCTGTCATACTTCCATGACTATGATATCCAATCCTATACTAGAATTGATCTAATTAAATCTCTAATCCTGCCAAATCTGCATGCAACCATTTTTGTTAGAATTATGCATATTATAGAAATATGTCAATTAATGCTACAGGTACTTTTTTTGCTTAATTTATGAAGAAATATATCATCATTCTCCAAATTATAACAATTCGATGTTATTCTTCTCTAAGTAATATTTCTGATTATTATTCCCATGCCCCAATTCGATCTCTGAGTTGAAAGTTAGGGCTTTCTGAAAAATCCACTTTCACCTTTTTTGTGCAAACAAGATCTTGTAGCGGCAATGGAATGGTTTTGTGCCAATCTTGTCAAAATATTCCACAACCCCTTCAAGATGGTACAAAATTTGAATTATGTACAGGTGCTTCCTTCAATCCACTTTTATTTTGATCGCGACTCAAAACCATGGGCTTATCCACTCTAAGCGATGTTCCTTTAGCGCTTTTCTCTTTATTCTTCTACACATGACCTCATTTGAAAGTGTCTGCAGGCTTGTTCACTTCTAGGCCCTTCGAGTCTCTAATCAACCCATTTACCTTATCATGAGACCGACGCTTGGAACCAAGTCCTTCAGACTTCGGCCTTCGACCATTCTCCCTTTTCGATCTTCCAACTTTCCTGGAGTAAACTTTTGTTGAAGTACTTATATCATATCCATTAGTAGATCAGACGATTGATATTTAATATCCCATGGGATGGACGATACTGGCCTCTGTAGCGACTTCAATGAAATCAACGATAACAACTTAACTGGATGTTGAGATAGACAATCCATATTTATTTTGGGACTTCAACGCATTGGGACTCCGGGATAACACAACTCTCGAGTCGTTCAACTTCCCCGGAGTGAAACCTAGAGAAGTAGTCATAAAGTGACGATGATTGCTTATTGTCAGTTAACACCTCCCCTTACACTATCCTTTCACCGGCTTAATCCAATGGATACGACTTAATGATATGGATGGTCCTTAGTCACTTCGAGACTTATACATTATGGGACTTAGGGATATCACAACTCCCAAGATGTTCACCTCCCCTAGATTTATACCTTCAAAAGTGGTCATAAAGTGTAGGCGATCGGTGCTTTTCGGTTAACATTCCAGCTTACTGTGTCCTCCCACTTCTTGATCGAATGACCAGGAATGATCCTACCAGTTCTTAATCTAGGGTTGTCGGGACTTCAACACTCCGAGACTCTGATATATTACAACTCTCCATTTGTTAAACTCCCCCAGAGTTATACCTACTAAAGTACTTACGCCCTCCTTCCACTGCTTTATCCAACGGTTGAGAAAAGTCTCGAAGGAATATTCGATCGACGGTCTGCGTGAATTTGCTACTTCGTGCTTCGACACTTTCACTAATAGTGATGTTGGACATTCCCCGAGGTTGTAATCCTGAAGATGACATGGCATGTTGATTTCACCTATGGTGACATGGACCCATAGTATGTGTACCACGTGTCACTCTGAAATGGACATGTTGGGGTCCAAAAGGCCCTAAATTCATGTGACACATGTCCCCATATGGAACCCCTGTCACATGGCGTAAGACGCATCATCCACCAAACAAATGGTCCATGTTCATCCACTCCATATCGGAGGACCCGTGTAATATTGCAACTACGGCTTTACACTTCGTGGCTTCAACACTTCACGGCTTCGACACTTCGTGGCTTTCCCAGTCTCCAGTAGTCACCTAAGTGACGAAGTTTTGGAGTCCCAAAACTTCTCTATCGTTGTACTTATGATCTAACAGCTAACGTTTCTCCTGAATTTTTCCTTCGATCTAATGGTTGCTGATATTTCGGGGCTTTGAAAATCTAACACTTCTAGGACTCAAACTTATTTACATCTGGAGGGTCAACGTCGGATGACCACGATCAACGACGGATATTTCACCCAAACTTCCTATCAAATCGGATGGTCGGTGGGATTTTGCGACTTTGACCTTCAACATTTCATGCTTCTTCCCTGCCTGCCATAATCACTGAAGTGGCGAAGTTCCAGAGTTTTCTATCTCCTACTAGATTCGATCAACGACTGACGATCGAACTTTGATTTGACGGTTCTTGTTTACTTGACTCGCTATCTAATGATCTAGAGCTTCCTTGATTCAACATTTATGATCGCTCCCAAAATTCAAAAGGGAACGGTCAGGATTCCACAATCCTTTACAAGGATCTATGTTTACACGATGCTCTGGCTTCTGCGTGATTCCTGCAAATGCTATCTCTCATGAGCTTTCCTTCGACCTTTCTAAAGGTCTTAAAGATGCATGCTCTAAACTCGTGCAACCTATTACACTACCTCTCTTGAGCTTTAGGTTTATATTGGATTCCTCTACACCTCACGCTACCGCGACCATTAAAAAAACAAACTTTCAACCTTCCAAGTTGAACTCAGCTCTGTAACTCTACAGATCGAACCCATTAAAATTATCAGACAATCTTGAATTATTTCAACTCGAATTTTCCCATGAATTTGGGGATATTTCTCTCTAATATTTCTGTTTTTCCCCAAATTCACACAATTTGAAATATTTGATAGTGAATTCTGAAATTTGAACTCGTTATGGCCCATACTAGTCTGGTGTTTCAACCAGAAGCTCTGATTCCAATATGTAGCATACCTAACCACCCACAGGCTAGCCACACTACTCCAAAAACTAGCTTTTGAGCTGATCTCGAATTCTAATAATATTTAATCTGAAATCAAGCATGAAAGATCCACATGCATTAATCAAGATCCATGCTACAACATAAAAGAAATAAACAACGTTCCATGCAAAGAAAATAACCAGTAGACATGCACATTATAAATACATATCTCATAGATAATTAAATATGCAACAGAATATACATTATACAAAAAACACATGGAGAACTTATCTTTTCAAGAAAACATTCACCAACTGGAAGAAGACCAAGGATGTTCATCCCAAACATAGACACTACTATTCGTTTACTCTCAACAACAAATCATCCCCGAGCCAGGGCTATGAATCCACAAGAACGAATCCTAGGCCAAATATGAAACACACAATAGTTGGCTAACTAGCTCTCAGGTTTCCCAACCACACAACAAATCTGAATTTCTAGATCTCTTTCCCCCTCAGCCTGCGCAACCCAATAAATGAACACCTTTCTCTGTCATGCAATCCCTCATGATGTTCCATTTCTCTCTAGGGCTCCAATGCTACTGGTAAGGAAATATCCCTGTTGGAAACTCCAAAGATTCTCAATTGTGGACAGTTCTTTCCGAACTGTTGTCAATCTCATGCTCATAGGCATTCATTCCCTCCTAGAATGATCAATAATATGTTACAACCATCTAGCAATGGCTCTCCTCCTCCAGCCATTTGTTTCCATGCTCCCCCCAAGAGCACACAAATTCAACAAGAGTGAGGAACCCAAAAATGAAAGAGTGAAAATAATGATGAACCATGAACAAGTGAGTGAGTGAACCCCCAAACAGACCAAATATGAGTTTATCTAATTACTTGGAAATCAAGAACCACATGGCCTTCGCCAAGAAGTTCATGTAACCCCTTTTCTCAATAAAATCAATTATGGGTAAATAAATATAAAATAAATACTTAGCCCTTCAATCCCCCTCTCTTCTAGAATCATAGCCCCCTATCTCTTTTTTCCTTGTCCGTCTTTCAACCAACGATGTAGTTTATTAATATATATAGATGTATTACATTTCCTAGGCAATCTGACACCTTTTCAACTTTACCGGCTCACCAGCCTAAGTCACAATTACATAATACATTATAGTTCATAAGGGTTAGAACCGGGTTACACCACATCTACCCTAGTTGGGGACATTACAATATGCTCTAGGTGAAGAGGCGTAGTACGGACGAAGTATTCTTGGTGTGCCAAGCAACCAAGTCAAAATCGTCGCGATGTTGCATGCCCTCAGAAAGTGAATGATCACAAGATTTTAAATTCTTCAATTAGAAAGATATGTTCTGCCTCATGCTAAGTTGATTCAAAATTAGTTATGAAATCAATTTCTCAAAATATGATCGTATAAAAAACAAATTTTAAATTAAAATCTACATTGTTTCTTATCCTTTAAGAGATTATTTATGATCTTCCCTCTTGTTTAATTATTTATGTTTTTTTGTCAAAAATCATCTATCTGTAGTAGTGGGTAGGTCATGTTTACGCAGAGTTTCCACGTATTGGCAATTTATGATTGTGAGACTAGGAGTAAGTTGGCCTCATATATTTTCATGAGTTATATCCCAGAATAACTATCGTGTATGGGAAAAATATTACACAAAGTATTTTATTTATTCTATTAAATTAATGAAATATTATATACATATAAATATATTAGTCTTGTTTTTAAAATAGATTGAGTATCTCATATAATCCATTTATTGAGATAATCTCTCAACCACATACTTAAATAGGATCTAGTTAAATCACTCACTTAGAGATAATCTCTACATTAAAATTAACAAATCACAATCATATATTAATAATATGATGAAGAATCTCTCATATTAAATAAATAAGACAAGTAGGAGTTAATTACTCCAACACCCTCATCATTTTTATGATCTCTATTTGGTAAAAGTATTCATCAACATCTCTATCCATTTTGAAATCTCATATAGACTAAGCTCCATCACAAGAACATAGGTCAGTTTCAATAGACAATGCAGCTTCAGAAATAAACAATTTAATATTTTTAAATCCATCATGGCAGTCTATCCACAAGTCAATATTACAACATGAACTACTTCAACTATATTCATCATCATTTATTTGTGAATGTATCCAGAAGTCAATCTTACAACACTAACTATTTCAACTTTATTCATCATCATTTATTTTACATAAGTTCACAAGTACACAAAAATGACAAAGTGTAGATACAATTTAATGACAATTTTCTTGCGGCACCACTTTGACCAATAAACACAAGCTTTTCCACCATGTTACACAAGCTGTTCAAAGCTTTCACCATTTCTCCTTGTAGGGTCCTTCTTCCTTCCTTTACAACTGCTGATTACTTCCTTGTGTAGGCTCCTCCTTCACATGGCTCTTGAGCAAACTTTTACTTCACACAAGCAAACTTTTACGTCACACTATTAAGTGTAGTGTCCCCGAGGCCGAGCCCTGTTACGGATCATGTTATATGCAAAGAATTGTGAGTATGTTTCACCTGTAAGTTTGGTGCAGGCAAGTTTTGGCATTTGTAGGCTTATATGGAGTTTTGTTGGGGAGCCTAAGTGTTGAAGGCCGGGGAAGCACAATGCAGTATACTTGTATGCGGGGTCAATTAATAAAAGTAAATCTGCTTGATGCGGACCGACCACGATGAAAGAGTGATGGAGTCCACCGGTGGAGCAGGGATGGGAGGTGGGAAGGTGATGGCAATGAGCCTAGGGCTAAGCCACAGGGGAGCTTAGGCACAGATAATATTTTAATATTATTTCTACAAAGAGCCATGTGCATATTATTATTTTATCCTAAGTCCTTTGGAAGGGCCCGGGAGTTTCCAAGTGGTGGGAAGAAGGCGATGCAGTTAAGGATTAATGCGGTTCGAGGTGACAAGTGTGTGGTGCATGCAACTAAAACTCTGGCCGAGCACGAGAATAGGGGCTCTCCCTCCGACCGAGAAACCGAACCTACATGCGTGGAACCGTCGACCCTACATCGGTTATCACGAGTCATGTTGTCGTTGGTGGAAGGTTTGTCCAGGAGGAATGTGGGTACACCCTGTCTATGGCGTGGAAATTGTGTAATACTGTTCGAGAAATTCCGGCAATGCGCATTTTCCCCGAACCCGAGGAATTCTGTCTTGGGCTTCAGTGAATCATCTTGTGATTGCCGAGCAGTGTTTGGAAGCAATTGTCTGTGTTTCCCTTGGATTGTTGTGACCACACAGTACCGGGCTGCGTGAGGCTTGTTGGCTTGCGAGCGACTCCTCCAGGTGATGGAGTCTTGTGAGAGGAGAGGAGGACTCGAGGGAATCCCTGTGGCTATAGAGCCAGGAAGGGAATTCCGGTCGGTGCATTCTACGTAACAAGGTAAAGAGGCGGCGGTAGAAGGAGATTTGTCTAGAACAACGAAGAAGGTGTACCCTCCTGGTGGAGCGGGCATGTGGGGAATGAGGGTTTGTGTGCAGTGAGCGTGGATATTCCTGGGAGATCTTCTTCCTAGTGAATGTGTATGTGCTATCTTCCTGTAACCTCATTACAACCTAGGATTCCTTGCTGCCAGAGGTGGAGCTTCCGGTCCGGCTTCGAGGATGACTTCTTGTTGGTGATGAAACGGTGTATGGTCTAAAGTTTGGGAAGTTAAGTGGAGAGCCTGGTTGGTGTTTTCTATCGAATCAAAGATAGAAATGTCGAGGTTATGTTTATCACATTTGTTTTGCATGACTGAGCTGTTTTTGTATCATGTTTTCCACTATGCGGAATGAGTTAATGATAAATGCTATGGAATGATTAGTGCGGTACCCGTATATTTTACTCTGAGTTTGAGTGTGTCTAATTATGTTAAAAGAATTTGCTCGCTTATGATTTGATGCAATTATGTAATCATTTATGTATAAAGGTAAACTAAGAGAGATTGGAAACCTCGGTGGTGAAGATTTACACTACAAATTGGTATCGAGCAAAGGTTGTGGAGCGAGCCTAGATGGGCCGATTGGGCGGTCTTTTTCATTCCATTCCATCCATCCATCCATCCATCCATTCCATCCATTCCATCCATCCATCCATCCATTTCCTTCCATCCATCCATCCATCCATCCTTCCATCCATCTCCTTCCTCCGTCATTCCATCCATCCATCCGTCCATCCATTCCATTCCATCCTCCATCCTTCCCTCCATCCGTCCATTCCTCCTTTCATCCATCCTCCATCCATCCTCCATGTCCTTCCTCCATTTCATTCCTTCCTCCATCCGCCATCCATCCTTCCATCATCCATCCGCGTATCATCCATCCGCGTATCATCCATCCGCGTATCATCCATCCGTGCATCATCCGTGCATCATCCATCCCCATCGCATCCTTCCGTCCATCATCCATCCAGCTATCATCCATCCAACGTCCATCCGTCCATCCATCCATCCTTCCATCCTTCCATTTCCTTCCTCCATCCTTTCCATCCCTCCGTCCTGTCCATCCGTCCTCCATCCATCCATTCCATTCCGTCCCATTTCCTCCCTTCCTTCCTTCCGTCCATCCATCCATTCCATTCCTTTCCTCCGTCACTGATCAGAAGTAAGAGTTGTGTAGTACGGATCGTGTAAGGAAAATTTTGGGAGAACTAAATGAGAGGTTATGGTGTTGCTAGATCGAGAGAAGAGCTAAAAAGAAACATGAAAAAGAGAATTATACTACTCATGATTTAGAGATGGCAGCGGTTAATCGCATTGAGAAATGGAGACATTACCTCATGGGCAAAGATTTGAATTAAAACGGACCTATGATCTGAAATACATTTGAACAATAATAAATGCTGGAACAAATTAGATGCCATTTTGGAATTTCTGTGTGATATACTTGATATCAAAGTATATCAAAGGGAAGGAAGGACAATAAGATTGGTGATGCGCACTCAGCGAAAGGTCATGTTACATGCTACAGCCATTAGCATGTACTGAACTGAGTTGAAAGACAGAATTTTTGGTACTGCAAATCAGAATTCTTGAAGCTGCGAATACTGATTTGCAGTACAAAGTTCTTGTAGCAAAGTTACAGCAGCAGGAAGGTCCACAGTCTGAGAAAGGTTATGTTTTGGGAACTGATGACTTACTTCTGTACAAAAGCAGAGTGTATATACCCTGACAGAGAATTGAGGCTGGCAATACTAAAGGAAATGCATAGTGTGACTTATGCTAGACACCCAGGATATCAAAAAATTGTTTCAACAGTCAAGAGACAATATCATTGGCCAAGAATGAAGAAAGAAACTCCTAATTACATAGTTAGATGCCTAGAATACCAAAAAGTGAAGACAAAACATAAACACCCAGCAGGTTTGCTACAACCTTTACCCATTCTGAGTGGAAGTGGGAGGTGACCATGGATTTTATCACGAGGATTACCGAACAAGAGTAAGCGACTGATTCAATCATGGTGGTGAATTGGACAAACTTACTAAAAGGCTGCCCATTTTATTCCATTAAAAACCACCAACAGAGCAGCAGATGTTGCTAATATCTTCTTAAAATAAGTTGCAGCTTGCATGAATTGCAAGGCAATTGTGTTTGATAGGGACCCAAAAATCACCTCAAATTTCTAGAAAGGAATGTTCAAAGGATTCAAAACAAATATAAACTTCAACACAACATACCACCCACAGTCAAATAGGTAGACAAAAAGAGTCAACCAAATAATTGAATATATGCTAAGGATGTATGTGATGGATAAACCATCAGGGTGGGAGAAGACTACACGCATTTTGGTGAATTTACCTACAATAATGGGTACCATGCATCTCGAAGATGAGCCCATTCGAGAAGCACTTTATGGAAAGTGCAACACACCCGGTGGTAGGATAATCCGGTAATGAGAGCGGTAGTTGGACTGAACTACTCAAAGAGATGGAAAATAAAATGATAAAAATCAAACAAAATATGAAAACACCCAGGCCGAGCCGAAAGTTATTGATAATGTGAGAACCCATAGATAATTCAAGGTGGGTGACCATGTTTTCTGAAAGTGCAGCTAGCAGGTTCCAGTGGGAGATTCGCCAAGTTGGCAGCAAGATTTTGTAGACCATTTGAGATCCTGGAAAGGATCGGGCAGTTACATACATGCTTACATTTACTGCATCTATGTCTATACACAATGTGTGTTTCATTTTTCACTTCTTAAGAAATATGTACTGATGCTAATCATGTTATGGATTGGAATGTGGTTCGGTGGAACCAGAAGGTGTCATGAAATTGCATCACAATGCGCTTTATCTTGGGCCAGGAAACAAAGCAACTCGAGGTCGAGCCACTATAGAGCTTGTAAAGGTCAGTGGACCTGGTATGGTCCTGAGGATGTGACATGGGATAATGAGGATGCTATACAGGCATAATAGCTGCATCTTTTTTAGTATTTTTGAATTTTTGGTTGTATGTGTATATATTTCATTGAGGATAGTGCATAAATAGGGGGGAGAGGATTGTAGTGTCCCCAAAGGCGAGCCGTTACAGATCATGTTATATGCAAAAGAATTGTAATTATGTTCTATAGGTGGTGAGCCAAGTTTGAATAAAATTTGTAGGCTTATATGAGTTTGTTAAACCCGAGACTAGTGTTGAAACCGAGGGAGCACGTAACTGATATACTGTATGCGGAGTCAATTATAAAAATAATGCCGCCGGTCTGAGACCGATACGATATGAAAAGAGTGATGGGGCTGGCGTCCGCAATTAGGCAAAGGGATCGGGAGCTGAAAGGGTGGGAAGGTGAAGTATGAGCCTAGGGCTAAACTGAGAACGGAAGCCTACGAATAATATTTTAATATTATTTCAAAACCCATGTGAATCATATGTTTTTATCCTAAAGTCCTTTGGAGGACCGGGAGTTTCAAATTAGTTGGAAAAGAAGTATTATGGATAGGATGCATCACGGTTCAACGGGGTATGAAATTATCAACCCCAGGTACCGCCATAAAAACCATGAACTGAGTCGAGAATAGGGGCTCTCCTCCATTAGAACCCGAACCCTGCAATGCGATGGAACCGTGACCCTCATCCGGATATCACGAGTCATCCAGAAATCGTTAAAATTTGAGTTTAATGGGAAGATAATGGGTACCAATCGATGGAAATTGGTAATGCGTTCACGAGAGAATTCCGGTAATGGCATTTCACGAACCAATTCCCTGTCTTTGAACTTCGAGTGGATCATGCGGCGGTGCAGGCTTGATGTTGGGCTTATTTGGTGCGTGTTTCACATTGGATTCGGTATGTCATCTTTGATGCGGGCCGCGTGAGGCTTGTTGGCATTGGCGACCCCTCGGTGAGGGAGTCTTGCTTGAGGAAGGGAAGAAGGACTCACAGAGAATCTATGCTTCTGCCATAGAGCCCGGAAGAATTCCGGTCGATTACGTTCCACAGCCAACAAGGTAAAGAGTAGCGTGAAGAATTTGTCTAGGTAATGAGAGAAGGTGCGCTCTCGTTAGAGCAGGGCATGGGAATATTGAGTGCGTGAAGCTGATGAGCGTGAAAGATTCCTGGGAGAGCTTCTTCCGAGTGAATGTGTATGTGCTATCTTCCACGAACCTCTGACCCTAGCCTAGGATTCCTTGCCTTGGGGGTGGAGCCGGTCCCAGCTCAGGGGTGACTTACTTGTTGGTGATGAGCGGTGTGAATTTTGGGGAGGTTAGGTAAGAGGCACGCACTTGGTTGGGTGTTTTTCTACAACGGATAAAAGATAGAAGTGATGAGTTATGTTTATCATTTATTTAACCTTATTTGTCCTTTGTTTTAATATCATGTTTTCCAGCTGTGCGAATAGATGTAAATACTATGGAGACAGAATTAATTATAGCGGTACCATATATTTTACTACGTGTATGGGGTATTGTCTAATTATGTTAAAAGAATTTGCTTATGATTTAAGTACGAATTATGTAATCATTCATATATAGAATGGTAACTAAAATTGATTAGAAACCTCGGTGAGTGAAAGATTTTACTACAACAAGTACACAAAAATGACAAAGTGTAGATACAATTTAATGACAATTTTCTTGCGGCACCACTTTGACCAATAAACACAAGCTTTTCCACCATGTTACACAAGTTGTTCAAAGCTTTCACCATTTCTCCTTGTAGGGTCCTTCTTCCTTCCTTCCCCACAAGCTAGCGATTACTTCCTTGTGCGGGCTCCTCCTTCACATGGCTCTTGAGCAAACTTTTACTTCACACAAGCAAACTTTTACGTCACACTACGCACATAGCATACCTTACAAAAATCTACTGAGATCTGGGTGAGTCTCTCATGGACAAAAACTCTCCTACTCAGGGATTCCAAAGGAAAACAAAATTCAAAAAACATAGAAAACTAATACTCTCACACTCTTACATATTTTGGGCTCCTCTAAGCTATGACACTTACATATTTTGGGCCCTCTCACCTATATTTTTCAATTTAGAAAAAATATTGCACACACATAAACTATTCTACTTATTTTATTAAAATTAATGAAGCATTACACACATATAAACTTACATTAATAATATTACACACACAAACTATTATAAATATTCTATTCAATTAATGAAATATTATACACATAAATTAATGAAACATACTTTATATAAATGCATTAATTTTAGTTTAAAATAAATTAACTATCTTAGCCATACAATTCACCAATTGAGAGAATATCTCAAACACACACTTAAATAGTATCTAGATCTAACAACCTCATAAATCCTCATTTAAAAATAATCTTTACATTACAATTAACAAACCATAATCTTATCTTATATTAAATCTAATGAAAAATTAACAAACCAGAATCTTATCTTATATTAACAAACTAAAATCTTATCTTATATTAAATATAATGAAGAATTAACAAACTGAATCTTATCTTATATTAAGATACCGGAATCTTATCTGTACATAAGAAGAAATAGGAGTTAATTACTCCAACACTTGATTATAAACCAGAAAACGATCATTTCAGCTATGTTGAACTTCACATAATCCAAATATAGGTTCTCTGCCTTCAAGAGGAACGCATGCTTTAACAGTCCATTCGCATCCATATCTATTGATTTCGATCGATATTGTAGAATTCAATTCGCATCCATAGTTCTTGCTTGCTTTCATTCAATTTGCGTAGAATAGCAGGGATTGCTTGCTTTCTTTTAGTTTGCTTTATTTTAGTTTTCTGCTTTCTTTCCTTCGTCTTCCAAAGTAAACATTGACTACTCTTCTCAGAATTTTATATATATCTTCGTATTCCAGAAACAGCCCTGCCCGTCGGGAATATATAGAGAGCTTGTTTTTATATCTCTAGAGTATAGAAAAAACATGGGTTTCGAGATTTATAACTTTCTAATCAAATTTGTAGCTTTATTTTTACTGATACTGGTCTGTGGAGTTGATAGCGCGGATCCTTTATCTATGACATTCGGTAACCATGTTTTACGGAAGCAACCAAAGCTGCTTGCTCAGCAGATTGCATACTAATCCCATAATTACACTCAAATTCTGGACCATTTTACGTTTGTATCAGAGGGATCTCGAACCTTTCAACAGAGATATTTTGTCAACAAAACTTACTGGGGCGGTCCGATGAGTAATTCTCCCATATTTGTCTGCCTGGGCGGAGAGGGAGCTCTCGAAGATTTCATCTATGGTGGCTGCGGCATCATGATCGATAATGCTCCTTATTTCAAAGCACTCCTCCTCTTCATCGAGGTATAGAGTTTTTCATCTTAATTTTTAGTTTGTTTTTTAAATTTTCATCTCAATTTAATTTGTTTTAGATGGGTTCTCTGATTTTAAATTATCGTTTCGTTTATATTTTACATTTTATTTTGTTTCGTCGTCATCTGATTTTATTTATTGTTTGCTTATATTTTTATTTGCATCATTGTATTAGATCGCTGCCGGATTTAGTAGGTGACCCATCGAATCCCATCATCAAAACAAGCACATTTGGCTATCTTACTTCGGAGCAAGCATTGGCCGATTACGCGACTGTGATTACAGATTTTAAGAAGAATTTATCGGCGGAAAATAGCCCAGTGATCGTGTTCGGTGCATCGTATGCAGGAAGTAAATGGTTTTAATTCATGTTAATGAACCCTAAATCGAGTTCCATCCAATTATCAATTCAGCTGTTTATTGCTCTTTTAAATATATGACTTTGTGATTGCAGTGTTAGCTGCATGGCTCCGTTTGAAGTACCCACAAATTACAATAGGCGCACTGGCATCTTCAGCCCCAATTCTCTTGTTCCAGAACGTCACTCCTGATTATAGCTTTTACGCCGTTGTTACAAAGGATTTCAGAGTAAGTTTCCTTCATTCAACAGTATTGTCTCCTAAATCGTTAAATATCTGAGACCTTATAACTGTGTTTCTGTGTTTAATAAGTACAGGATGCGAGCGAGAGCTGTTATAGTACAATCAAAAATTCATGGGGCGAAATGGACATAGTTGCTTCTCTGCCCGGAGGCCTAAATTTTTTATCCAAGATATTCAATACTTGCAAGTAAGCTAATACTCGAGAATAAATAAAAATTAGAAAAAGATTTGAATAAATTAGTTCCGTCTGCTCCACACTGATCAAATTGTTTAATTATGTCCTTCTTCTCAGGAATCTAACCGGCATAACGGACTTGCACGATACGCTGATTTCTACATTCGAAGATGCAGCACAGTACAACTATAGTGAGGTCAAAAGAGTAAGTAGTGAATAATTTTAATATTAGAACAGATCGATTTTGCATCCACATGTGATATATATATATATATATATATATATATATATATGCTTTCCTGGGAATAAATTTGCAGAGTTACTCCTCGCACCAGTACTTCAAAATAAGTTTGCAGAGTTACTCAAAATAACTTTTTCTATTGTAAGGGTGTAGATTTATTGAAAATGAAAATCCAAAATTTTAACATCGATGGTAGTGTAGATATGCCACGCCATTGATAGCGCCCCGGAAGGTACCGACATTCTCAGTCGGGTATCAGCTGGAGTAGTAGCTTCTTCCGGCTGCTGGCCAGTTCCACTTTCCGATCAATTTGACTCATGGCAATGGCAGGTTTGATTGCAAATCTGAGATGTGTAATCTTGTTTTGCATGATTAATAAATTTAATATGAACTGAGGAGATAATCCTTTTGTTTTGCAGACGTGCACTGAAATGGTGTTTTCGATGGCCCAGATCCCGATTAAAACGATGTTTCCCCTCAAATTATTTGATATAAACTCGTATGCCGAAAATTGCTCAAGGAAATATGGAGTACTTCCCAGGCCCAATTGGGTGACAACTGAATATGGCGGCCGTGTAAGTTCTAGACCAACGAATCAATATGTATGTGTAAAGACTTGACCAAAGTTTTTAAAATGTGATTTATTATAATTTGTTTGTACACAGGACATAAGAAAGGTGCTGAAACGTTTTGGGAGCAACATCATTTTCTCAAATGGTTTGCGGGATCCATGGAGCAGTGGGGGGTAATTCACAAGACATTAGTCATTAGATACTTTTAGCGCTTCAATTATCAGTTTATCAGTTTCTCTAATGGTTTGCACTTTTTACTGGATGAATTGCAGTGTGCTGGAGAATTTTCTCTAATGGTTTGCACTTTTTACTGGATGAATTGCAGTGTGCTGGAGAATATATCTGAAACTATCGTCGCACTCGTTACCGAAGAGGGTAAGTGGAAAAATTATTTCTTAAAATACTGAATATTCATATCCCAAATCCAGTCCGAACTGATAATGAAGTGTATCCGGTGGATACATTATGAATTGTAGGAACCCATTGCGAAGACGTGGGCACTTCTTCTCCAGATGATGCAGAATGGCTTAAAGAACAGAGATCAAAGGAAATCGAGTTGATCAAAAGCTGGTTTGAACAATACAACTCTGATTTTCTTCACAAATGATATCAGCATTGAACAACAAAGCTAAAACAAATAGAAGGCCGAAGTAATGACGGTAGTGGAGTTAGTTAAGCATGTATTTGTAACTTTTTAGGAGGAAACTCTTGTTTCTAACTATTAAGTCCACTCATTTTCACACCAATGAGTTACCTGTGATTATGCTTTGAAAGTGATTTAAGTTTTCTTTTGTATTAATGATAATAACAATTATTATACATACAATTTATGTGTATTTTGTGATTTTGTTTTTTAACAGTAAAGATTAGCTATTAAGTAACATATCTCTTGTTTCACAATTAAAATAATTATTGCACACACCAAAAATAATTTAGCCTATGTATCTTAGTGAACTTTAATCATCATCTTCATCATCATCAATATAAATTAATTAAATTTTGACTTAAGATACATATGCTCTCTTAACTATTCAATCTATCAACCTTACACATAAATAGGATCTAGATCTAACAAACTCTAATGTAAGCATTAATTTTAAGACCGTCCATTAATGCTTACATCACAAAGAACAATAATAATCCCATTTTACAAAAAAAATATTTTTTGAACTTTGATCTTTGTTTGATCTGGTTTTTATTAGCATTTCTACCCACTCTAAATTCTCATAGACTATGCTCATTCTCAACCATAACCTTCGAGCTACCACTTGATCCATTTAAGATACAATTGCTTCTATCCATCATTGACGTATTTGTAGGACCGATGATTCATGACATACCTCGAAGAATAGTCTAGATATTGAATCATTCTATTGACATACTTCCATCTATCGAACTACATGGTTGTCGTTACCACGTGATCCATTTAAGATACAAATTCCTTTGATCATCAATGATGTATTTGTAGGACCGATGATTCATGACATACCCCGAAGAATGGTCTAGACACTGAATCATTCTATTGAAATACTTCCATCTGTCGAACTACATGGTTGTAGTTGTATTCACCAGTTATCTAGGAAAGTAGTCTAGATACTAAATGTATCCAACAATCAATCATAACTTGACATTTTTCACATACACAAACACACAAAGATAGCATGTAATTGTTGTTCTTGTAACACCGAAGGATAACAAGAAACACCAACTTATAAGAGACTGTAGACATAATCAAATCATTAATACGTTCTTATGGCATCGAAGTACATATGAATCACCAACTTAAATTATGTTACTATGTTCTATGATTGGTTCTTCATTTGGTTTTAAAAATCCAAGGATAAATAATTTAAAAGATAATTTTTTTTCTCACTAATTACTAGTTGCCTCTTCTGTTAAGACTTACTATAAAGCTAAGATTCCATGTCCAGACACTAGACACTACACCTTTTCCACACGTGCCAGAGTTGACCTTCTTGATAGTATCATGCTCAAAACTAACAATAATTTTTGCATTTCTCCACGAAAATACATGTATGAACCCTCTTCCACCTTTTGCAAGTGTTGCAACAGATTGTGCTGATAAATCTTCTGCATTTTTGAGCTTTTGAGGGATCTTGAAGATGATAGATCGCATAGAAACAACATTGTCTTAGACCAAAATGAAATCTTCAGAAGCGTAGAGGACTCTGAGCAAAGCAACGATTCTCTGCTTGTTTAATGCATGGGAAATTTCTTCCCACTTGACCTGCAATTTCATCTCCAGATCACCAAAGTGTTTGTGTCCATGATCTTTTGTCCACATAAGTGGAAAACAACTCTGTCACAAAAACAGTTGCGGCTCTCTCACAAAACAAATGGAAAATTCAGAAATTCAACACTATTATATGTTATCCTATATACAAATGATTAAATTGCGGAATTTCCATGATCACAATCCCTCTTGTGAAAGAGCCAAAGAGCCATGGTTGTACCAACTCTGATACCAACTTAGATAATCATTGCACACACAAAAAATATTCCTATTCTATTATTTAATCAATATAAATACACTAAACTTTGGCTTAAGATAGATAGACTATTTTAACCATACAATCCATTTATTTGAGAAAATATGTCAACCTTACACATTGTGTAAATAGGATCTAGATCGAACAACCCCATATTGATTCTAATGTAAGCATTAGTTCTAACATCACATAGCTTTCAAACATTCATTATAATTTTTAAATCTAATATAGTGATATGTGTTTACTTAAATTTTAGTCATTTTCACATATATTTAGATCATCCTTAATATCTTTGAAATCTTCATCCTGATGTGTATTCAAGTTTAAGCATTAGGGCATTGTCTAAATGATGAAATCTCCTTTTGTTGTTGTTTAAATTGCATTTTTGAATGCATAAATGCATTCAACACCCAAAAAAATCCTTAGGGCACTAGAATTATACATTCTCAATCACTCAAATATGGAGTTTCAACAATTTTTTACTTGATTTCAGTAAAAATTGCTTGTAAAAACTCCAAAAAGTAGAACCTGTAGAGCAAGCATTTCTTATTTAAAAAATAAATTTTAAATTTCAACCAAACATTTCGAATAAGTATCTTTTATACAGAGAACAAATTCCAAAATTCTGAATCCTATTTCATTAACTTTAATAAACATTTCTTATATAAGATTTTATTGGGAGAGAGAATGGTGTGACAGAGGGTTTCTCTAATGATTTTATAACCCACCTCCAAATATAGAGGAAACAATAAAAAAAATCCATCGATATAATCCCCTCAATGGTATATTGAGGGCATGATATCTGGTTTCCCTTCAAGTTTTCCAATTTCGAGCTTGCTCATAGGGTTATTTTGGTGGCTATGAATAGATGCAAAGCACTCAATCGTGCTTCCCAACCAGCCCATGTCACATTTTATTCCGAAATAGCAACAACAAGGGGAAAATTCTTGATGTTTGAAGTCGTGGCAATGTGCAAATAAGGCAATAGATCTTCTAACTCACATAGGATATTATATTCAACCCCTGTATCTTCTACAATCAAAGCCATTGTGGATGAATGGATTGTTCTAATGTCATATGGTAACCAAGGAGATTACTCTAAGCCTCAGGTTATTAAGACCGTAAAAATCATGAGGATCCTCATTCAGATTTCACTAGCAGCTGAAAATACCATGGTGCTATGGTTGCAGATGATGCATGACAAATGTTTGATGAAATGCTTAAAATTTTATTTTTTTACAAAATGCTATTAATAAAAATGTTTGGTAGGATTAGTCTTTCCCATTTCAAAGCAAGCAATATTTTTTATCATCTTAACATTTTTCATAGGGAAAACCTAATTTTATGGGTATTTTCTGCCAATTTTGTGGTAGACATAAAACCAAAACTAGAGCTTAATCTTATGGGTTTATTCTGTCAATTTTGTGGTAGACATAAAAAAAAAATATAGGTTATGTAAGATATCCCTATGGACATGTAGTGCATTTTGTTTAGGTAACTAATTTGATGATAATTATCTCATCCTCAAAGACACAACTCTCACTTTGGTTGGTTGGTTGTTAGTGGAGTGCCTTCATCCTCAAATACTTCTTCTTTCAATGATGCAACCCTCCACTTCTATTTTCAATGATGCAACCCTTTGTAGAAATTTTAATACAAATTATGTATTTCCTGGATTCTCCTGATCTAACAATTATATGTCATTGTTATATACATAATCGCTTCTACTAAGATTCTTGTGGAATTTAAAACACGATCGCCAATTGAAATATCAAGAAGAGAGATCAATCACACATAACACATATGTTTTACCAAGAAAGCATAAAGATAAAAACCCCACTATCATATATTATGTATATATCATGGATTATGAAACAAACTCGTACAAATATCTAATCCAAGAGCTCTCAGTACAATATACAATCGTCTCACACTGTCATACAAAAATTGGCAAATGCATGTGCCAATTTACTGCCTCCAAACAACCTACCTCCTCTGCGCAATCCCTGCTGATGGAAATCTATGCAATGAAAGAATTCCTCTTGCCCAAGTTGTGCATTCCTCATGGGCACATCCAATGTGTGTGTGGTTTCATAAGTGCACTCATTAATGTCACAACTGATAGTCAAATTGTCTCTTTCACCTGTTATCTCAACTAGGTCTCCACTGGATCTAACATGCATGTAGTTAATAGTGGTAAATCTTCAGTTACATGTGAGATCACTGATTGTGAATTAATTAATAATTAAGTCACTGATTTCTCACTAGTGTAAGTTCAGTTACAACTAGTACAACTGAGCTTAACTCACTTAACTGAGTTAATCTACTTCACAACTCACATAACTACACATCCAACTCTGTTACAACTTTGAATCACTCAGTTACAACTAATTTGACTTACATGTCCCACCAGTCAACCTTTGAACTCGAATTTC
>SNQJ01S0045876.1:73289-88442 GCA_010110895.2 Picea sitchensis
TTCGTGAATCTTTCAAAGATTTGAAAGAATTTCACGAATTCTTCGTTCTGTGCTTCAATCTTTAACAGATGTGAGGGAAATTTTTGAGTTCTTTAAAATTTCTCGCCTCCTCTGGCTTTTCTTCGTCAGTCTTTGACGATTTTTGAAAAAAAATAAAATTACAAAAATCTTTAGGGTTTCTTCTTCTGCATTCTCTTTGTCTAGGATCTTTCGAGCGTTGTACGCTCTGCTTCCTCCACAAGCTTCTTACGACGATCTTTAAAGAGTAGTGCAGACAGTTTTCCAAGCCTTGTGAAAAGACTGTGTCGTGTGCTCTCAATATCCGTGAGGCTCTGCGCTGTGAGGATCGAGTTGCTCTCCGAACTGTGTGAAGAGGCTTACTGTTGTAGCTCTGATACCATGATAAATTGTGAAGCAAAGAGAAATGCAGAGAGAAGAGAATATAACAGTATATTCAAATGTATGAAGAAGTACCGAACATAGAAATCCGGTACAATGTAAGATGGTTGAGCTATATATGCTCAAGCAAGACAAAAATAGAAAGTACAACTGTCCAGTACAGCTGGCAGTGTACGGTTAGTCTGTTGAGGATACAATATATTTAACAAATGTCGTCGGCAGCCACTATCGTGGCTACTGCATTTTCTGGATATGTAGAATCATGGACTCCTAAAGCGGCCCTTTCGGAGGGATCCAGATTCTAAGCCCATGCAGCGTCCCATTACACTTCTTTAGCAGTGCTACACGCCACGCTTGGGACGCTGGGAACAATCAACCGTGCTGCGTTTTGAGGATAGAATCTTTCAAATATCATCCTGTAATAGTATACCTCCTTTGTGGTGGGAGTATTGTAGGGAAATATATATTTCCCATTGGCCAGCATTGTATCTGTCACATGCTCTATTGCATGATATTTCAAGCCATCGATCCAACTTTAGCCAACCCCGTCGTTGAATTTCTCCTTCTGTCTGTACAGAATGTGCTTAGGAAGATAGGGATTCTGAAACTCGATTTGCAATTGTAGTCGACTTGCAGGCGATGGGAGATGGTGACAAAAACTCCATCAGTTATAATGAATAGCAATGTTGTAGCATTTGGACATTGAGCCATCTACGATCGTCAAGACATGACCTCCGCAGATATTTACAAGTACAAGCTCCCTTGAAGAGCACGACAGAGATGAATTCATAATTTCATTCTCAACAAGCTAATAGAAGGATTTCAATTTTGCAGATAAGATAACCACTGCTTACCAAACCAATCGAAGATGCCTTCTTTCTACAACTGTTCTTCTTCAGGGACCGGTTCTGGAATACTAATCGAATGCTCCATCGTCTTTTTGGCAATCTCCTTCTTGACAATTTTCTATTTAGATAAATGGCCTTCGTCATTAGTCGCTTCTTGGATTATGGGTGCTTGTTTAATGGTCTAAGTTTCTACCTTCTTTTGCATGGATTCCTTCATAAGCTTCTTCAAAAGCTCAGGATGAAGCTCCCAACATTTATCATTCCAGTGCCCACTCATATTATAATAAGTACAAAAATTCTTTCCCTTATTCTTTAACGTTGAGTCCTTCTTTCCATGTGCACTCTAAAGGTGATCTTCATGACTTATCTCCATAACTTTCTTGCATAAAGATTGTCTCTTCCAACACTTGGCTAAATAGTGGTTAGGAGATCGACAAAAATTACAAGGTACATGGTCCAAAACATTTTATGATCATATTTCTTATAATCAAAGGACGATTTTGAATAATCATGTTTTTTATAACTTTGAGGAGATTTCAAATTTCTCTGGGATCCCTTGTTATATGTATCACTTCCAGAAAGTGATGTGTCGTATTTTTGCTGAATTGGCTTGAAATATTTGCTTGAAGATTTATCATCTTCTACTACCTTTGAGTATTCTACTTCAACATACCCCAATCCTGCAAATTGAGACCTCTCTATTGCCTCTAGTGGTTGAGTGATTCCTTGGTCATTAATACCAAGATCTCCTCATTTATAACCCATCTTGGTTAGGATATTTTTACCTATTCCTAACGTATTTTTCTCAAAAGATCCAAAAGAAGCATTATCATCATCAAGGGATGAACAAGAAACTGAAGAATTATCAACACTATTTACCTCAGTTACCAATTTTGGATTGGGTGTGGAAGATGGCTTCACCAAGCCTTCATCATTCTGCAACTTTGTCAAAAACTCCTCCTTTTGTCCTACTTTAAACAACTCCAAAGATGAGGCTTTTAAGAAACCACCTTGGTTTCCCGATGCATGAGAATTATCTTCTAGTACCTGACAAAATGTGCATACATCCGTATTTTTATTACAGGAATCATAATTGATATACCTTCCATGGCCACAAGTTGGCTTGATATTGTAGGTAATTTCTTCCTCCTTTGTAGTGGAGCACTCTCCAATTTGCTCCTCCACTATATTCTCTAACATGAGCCTCAATTTCTTCTTCTCGTCCTTTTTGGTTTGTAGAAGCCTTCAGAGCTCTGCATTCTCTATTCAAATGCATTCATTGATTTATTCCAACTCTTGAAGTCTCACTCACTTCAATCCTTTGCCCATGGTGATATTCACAATCTGCAAAACTGGTCAAACCAAATTCGATACCACTTGATCTGAAAATTTTGTGAGAATCTTCTTGCATCCAAATTTTCAAAATAAGATCTTTTACTGACGAAATTGCATGTGAATAATGGAAATTTGATTAATTAAACATGTTTTATTAAGAAAATAATGACATAAAATTGTCAAAACTATTGTGTATGTTTATAAATAAAAACTCTACTTATCCAAGAAAGAAGGCATCCATACACACATAGACAACAATGTGATAACAGAGTTCACCAGACCCCTTGGCTACGTCTCCGGATTCATGAATCCCATGAATCTGCTTTATTGATTATTCTTCAAAAGGGCTACATAAACAAGCCTACAACATGTTTGTCCTTTACAAAGACATCCTATGAATCAATAAGCTTTCCACAAGCTTTTTTCCTTTCTCTTCCCCCTCTTCTTGACCCCCAAGAAGGGTTTATATAACATCTCCATCTCAACCATATCAAGATTTTCATGGAGATAATATCTCTCAAGATCTCCTAAATTAGGATCTTGGCATATCTCAAGGTATTGGCTTGAGAATATCTCTCAACCATCCATGAATATCTCAACTCTCCTTAGGACTCTCCTTGAGACTAAGGATTGAAATCCAACATGGATTTGCACCAAATAATCCCTTTTTAATAATGAAAAATACATAATTATGGGAACCCTATCTCATGTATTAAACAATTTACAAATGCAATTTCCCCCCTAAATATCAATAAGACATACCTCTAGCATGTGAAGTCCAATTGACTTCATTCGAAATGCATCGGAAAGCTCAGTGTGAGCTATGTGTTGACTGGACAATGTTGGCAGTATTTGAAGTCAACTGAAAATGTGTCGACTGTGAAGATCCTCCTGGATCAAGGAGAATGGTCAAGACAAAACATATTTTTGGTGGATGGGCATTCTCTTTGTGGAGAATGGTCTAGGTTGATAATTTGTCGACATATCATGGACTGGTATTTTCCCAATTGTGGCCTGATTGTGGCATAGATTGTGGCCCGACATATGATGATGTTATCGGTTGAATGGTTTATTTTTTCTCAATACCATTGCCTTCAATACCTCCCTAGCTACGAGGGAGTGTTGATATTATGGTAGTTGCGGGAGGTATTAACCTCTACGTGTAACCTTTGATGAGAATAGAATATTCCGGGAAGCAAGAGAAACCCTAGAAGACATGTCGGATCAATAAAATAATTAATATTTAAGTGTTAACCTCTAAAAAAAGAAGTCAGCCTGGACAAGTGACAAAGAGAACTATAAATACGAGGGCACTATATCTCATTTTTCATTCACACTCTCACAACTACATAAGACGAGTGGCGCACAAGTTTGGAGAGGGAGTGCACCTGCAATTACTGCAACTGGGATTTTGATTTTTGGTCATGGTTGGAATTTCTATTTGGTTATGGTTGGAATTTCTACTTGGTTATGGTTTGGATTCTTTGCTTGGTACACTAGCCTTGGAGAGAGATACACTATCTTGGTTGTCTATTGATTTTAAGGTTTGCTTCTAGAATTATTCTGTCTATCAAGGTTAAAGGTTCTCAAGGGTGGCTTCGTGTCTATGGTTGGGTGACAATATTGTTATATTGTCTATGGAAAAATGAGCACATCTCTTTTATTCTAACATGGTTTGTAACTTGATGGAACAAAACACTTATATCTAGATATATGAAGCTCTGAAAGCTCCCCCCATCCTAGAAAAACTAGTGCTTCAAGAAGTGGTGTATCAACTATGATCAAAGGAGTAGGAGGAGTGTTTTAATAGGATAATAAGGATATATGGCCACAAATTCCACTATATATCGGTGCCTACTTCTTCAAAAACACAAAATAGGCCCAAGAAGAAGTGGATACATTGTTATCATGCCACTTTGGGGAGGAGAGGTTCAAGAGGCATAACCGAAGAATGTCATCAAAGATAATTTATACAAGCTAGGCGTGCCTTGGGAATACACATAAGAGGTTTGGGAAGAAGAAGAAGTAAACTTTAATGCAAGGAATTATGATGAAGTCATATTCAAAAGATGAGGAAATCATGTATGGGGGATTGTTGATGAATAAAAATAAAGAGAAGATGATAGAAGAAAAGAAGAAGAAGAGGAAGTGGAAAAGGGATATGTTGCAACTACATATGCATAGTCAGTATCTGTTGAGGAGGAAGAAACAATAGAAGATAAGAAGAGGAAGAATAAATTAAAAGTCCAAAAGAATAATAACAATGTTGCTAAAAAGAAAAGTAAGGTTGACGAAGTTAAAGCAAAAGAAACTACCCAGAAGGAAGCTGATAAAAAGGAAATAGCTGAAAAGGAAATGGTGGATGTGAAAACAATGACATAAGAAACACAAAAGGAAGATGAGGAAGTTGTCGACAAAGAAGCCGAAGAACATAAACAAAATAAGGATGTTGAAACAAGAAACAATGGTGCTCAACCGATGAACACTGAAATCCCATATATATCAACAACAGGTGCCAGTGGACATACACATTTCATTCGGATAGGTTTGGGACTTTGTACTCCATTTAGACCAAGTGAAGTACCCAACCTAAATAAATTCACATACGACAAAGTGTCGGGCGATATTGTGCATTTTCAGTGAAGAAAGTGCCAATGACTAGGGGAAATCCAATTCCAGTTCTCACACAAACCCCCATACAGGAAATGTTAGTGAATATCTAGTCGCCATAGCCTCTATTGGCTCCCCCTTCATGAATTCCATGGAATAAAACATCCAAAATTTGTTTCAGTAAAATATGGAGGAGTAAAGGATCATGTGGCTAGAAGAGAATCTCCAACAGGTAAAGATCAATGATGACAACCTTCAAATATTCAAGTAAAGTATAGAGAAGGTCATAAAAAAACTAGAGGAAGTTATCTTTGACATGTATTCCCACCTATACATGTTCCAGGAGATATCCACCACCCTCATTGATTAGCAGAGCCGAGTATAGGCCAACAATACACAGATGGACACTATACATGAGGGTATAGACTATATAGATAGATGAATTGCATAAAATCCAGATGCTCTGGTCAAACTCCCTCACTCTTTGAGAATGGAGAGAAACACAGGTCTCTATTCATTGGAGCATTATCAACAAGCTAGACAAAGGGAGGATAGAGAGACAACTAGCTAAATATAAATATGTTCGCTCTTGCACAAAGTGGAACAAGAACTGATCAAGAGGTGTCAACTTCTCCAGTTATAATATCTTGGAAAGAATCTCATAATGGAAGAACTGTTCGATAAGATATAGGAGAATAGAAGCCAAACAAGAAGTCATCGAGTCAACTACCACAATAACTATGGACTTAATTGAGAAACATACCATACATCCAACCAAAGTCCATAATATGATTAAGGAATTCATGGCTACGTCATCAAAAGATATGCATACCCTCAAAGACAACACGACCATGCATGCAAGTTCCCTCAATGAATTAACATACCATCGGATCTCAACACTCTATGATCAACTGGAAATGTAGACAACATATATCAGGGACACGAGTCCATGAAAAGGAAAAAATAACAATTTGAATTTTATTTTAACTACATTCTATTTTGTCTTTTTCCAACCACCTTCAATTTTTTCTTTCCCCCCTACATGTGTCATAATCCTAGACAAGGAATACGAAAGGTCCTTTTGTAACAGTTTCTTTTGGGGAATACAAGAAATCACATTTAGGAATTAGAAATAAATGTATAAATATGGGAAGAGACCCACTTTGAAGGGGCTCTTCAAGATTTGTATGCACTCTACAACTCTTTTTGGGGAAAGCACATGGTTAATTAATATCAAGAAGACCTCTGGGCCAAATTTTTGAGAGAGATAAAACTGATGTGTGTTGTTGTTTGTTGCGAATTGTTTCCAATGGAATGTTACATACTAACATGGGTTGTAAGGACATGTTTTCTTATAGACTTTTCTGATGCAATTTATATTATTCTTGTAGTTTGGTGATCCTTTATTATATTATTTGTTATGAGCATATGAGGTGTTGATGCATGTAGAAATATAATCTAGACTTTTCTGGTTATATATTCGTATGTGTATGTTTCTAACTTTTCACCTTCATTACAACTATCTGAGTGCGGTTTAATCAAAGCTTAGTTTCATTACATCTCATCCAGTTATGATAATGTTCTCCTAGCTAGGATATGATAGATAAGAAGTAGATTATATTTCTTTATGTTTTTTTTTACAAAGTCTTCATCTACATCTTTCGCTTGCATAACCATCCATAGTTCACCCTCATAATTAGTAATGGAATTCAGGACAGAATCTAGATGGCTCTCCTAAACCAAAAGGTGCATAGTCTAATTGGGACCATGTGTCGAGGAGTACCCCTTACTATTGTTGGGAAATTCTTCCCCGCCAACAGGTTCGAATGTTGTGATTTCCCATGAGAGAAACATTGATTAGACTAAACCATTTTTCAACAATGAAGACCTTCATTCGAAAGAAATCTATTAGTCCCCTAGCAATGCGTCAGGAAAGAGATCCACTATTCAAAACCCATCCAACAATGTCTGGGGGTTTATTTCATTTGGTAGAGCCCCCACATTGATGCTCTCTATGTGTGTCTTTCAAATGGTTCATACATACCATCAGAACTTCGTACCATCAACAATAGATTCATTCATTTCTTTGGCCCCACTACACCGTGGCTACAACTATAGATATCTATCTGTGGTAATATTTGTAAGTTGAATCACTTAATGTTGGTTGGCCTATTGAAATTAATTAAAATTCTTCTTTACCAAACACTGCATCGCTTCATTTCCTATCAAAAAAACCATTCACAATAGGTCTATGGTGGGCTACGTGCTAAATTGCTTCATCTATCATCAAATGAGCCATATGTAATAGGTCTTTGACCAAACAATGTTCCATAAGACTAATGATGAAACATACATTGCAAATTTTTTTTTCAAATAAGTTGTTAAACTTCATGGATTTTCCAAGAGTATTGTCTCAGATAGGGACAATAAGTTTGTTGGTCATTTATGGAGAACATTATGGAAGAAGATGGGGACATAACTGTCTTTTAGTTCAGCATATCACCCTCAAACATATGGATAGACTGAGGTGGTAAATCAGAGCTTGGGAAATTTGTTGAGAAGTTTGGTCACTGAACATCATAGCTAGTGGGATCAAATTCTGTCACAAGCAGAGTTTGCATACAACAAATAAGTGAACAAAAGTATGGGAAAGAGTCCATTCCATATAGTGTATGGAATGCAGACAAGAAGAGTATCGAAATTGAGATACCTGAAGCAGGGTGAATTCAGAAGTGTGGGAGCAGAAGACTTCGCTGCAGAAATGCAGAAGCTTCATAATCAAATCAAGGAATAGTTGCAGAATAGCTATGCAGAGTATAAACATAGAGTTAATCAGCACAGAAGAGAACTTCAATTTGAAGTTGGAGATCAAGTTTTAGCACATTTGAGGAAGGAAAGGTTCCCAATGGGAACATATAACAAACTAAAGCTGAAGAGGATTGGACCATGCAAGATCCTAAGAAAATTTGGTGCCAATACTTATGAGATAGAACTGCCAGAGGATGTGGATATATCACCCATATTTAGTGTTTCAGACTTGTATCCTTATAGGGAATATGACACAGAAATATCAGAAGATAAAGAGAAGATTCAGTGGAAGAAACAGATGCTTGTAGTAGAAAAGCCACAGATGGAGATGATCATTGATCAAAGGATTGGTAAGAAGACTAGGAGGAACACCTATTTTGAATATTTGGTCAAGTGGAAGGGACACCCAATAGAAGATTCCATTTGGGTAAATGAAGTTGATATCGAGAAGCATGGAAGGTCGGTGCAGGAGCTCATGGAAAGGAGTCCATGATTTTTTTCCCAGAGGAGTATGATGCAGGAGCATCGTCAACAAATCACACGTGGAGAGACAACTCAACGACATAAAGCACCTTTTGAATTATTTTGGAATATTAAACGTGGGCGCTTCCTGTCAATCTTTTTGAATGGATGATTAGAGAAGATCAAAACGGCTTGGAAGTAAAAACGATCGGTGAGATTTGGGAGTTTCACTCTCAGACTTTAATAGAATGGAACTTAAGGAGATGTTAGTTTTTTTTGGTATCTTCTCTTCTTCGAGAAGATGAGTAGTCGGAGGGAACCCTAGGATCCCTCCGGTATAAAGAGAGGTGTTGTATGCTCGAATGAGGCTGCTGCAATTTAGTAGGATTTTCGTGATTTAGTTATTACTGAGTTTAGTTGTTGTTGTTTTATCATAGCTGTAGCCATTTTCCATTTGAATGAATATAATAGAGGAATATTGATCCAATGCATGGTGTTGCTATTGTTTACAATTTCTCTTTTGTTTTGTGTTTCCATGAATGAATGAGTTATGTTATTGAATGTATGAATCTGTGAAACATTAGATAAGTTTCAATGGCTTCTCTTCTCTGAATTCATGGAAGGTGTGCATATTGTCTGCAAGGAGTGCATTGACAGAGTCTGTTTCAACTTCGAAACTCAAAAGAGATAGCATGAAACTTTCATTTGCAAGGAGTGCAAAGGGATTGTTCCACAGTGTGCATAGTCATTCACAAGAAGAAAAGTATTGCGTGAAAATTTGTTGCAAGGAGTGCATAGATTCGAAATTTGACTAAGTGTCGAAGAAAACCCTCAAATAAGTTGAAGGTTTTAAGAAAGGAGAAGTTCTAAAAAGTTAGCGGGAGAAATATTCAAAAGTTAGGAATCCTTTAAGGTTTTTCAAGTTAACGCTCAATATCTCTCCAGGAGGAAGTGAGATTGTTCCAAATCGTCATATCTGGGATCTGGGATGGGTGCGTGGTGTTTAACTGTGAGTTCCTTCGGAAGTTCACAATTCATAGAATTTGTGTCAAGAAGATGACAACCTTCTCGAAGTCATGAAGTGGCGAAGTAGATCTTAGTCATTGGTTGCAGCGAGGATACGTGGCAGAGATCCACAAACTTCATGGGAAAGTACTTCGGTAAAAGCGATAGTGGAGAGAGTTGAACTCCCGAAGCACGAAGTAGTGAATTCCATCAGAGCCATCCATTGGAAAAGGGTATGTGGCGCTTGATCCATGGCTTCGCATGGAAAATACTTTGGGGAAGAAAGATTTGGAACGTTCAGAACCCCCGAATGTTGAATCTATGAAATAGATCACAATTGTTAGATGTCAAAAGAGCGTGGGCCATATATATGGTCCTAGAAAGTTCGTTGGTCTGGGGTTCAGAGGTTTTGGGGTCAGCCGTTGCTAGAATCTTCGAAGCCCGAAGTTACAAAGTGATCAGGAGGTTAAGCCCCTGGTCATAGCCCGAGGTCACAGGTGGAGAAGGGCTAGTGAGAAGGAGCTTGTGCCCTAAATTTTAAGATTTTAAAAGCGCTAAGGAAGAGGGCTCGCGGGTACCATACGACCTGTTCCTAAATGGATAAAAGGGTCTGTGTTATTATAATTTGGGTCCAATGAGGCCTCGAGGAGCTAATCCAACTCAAGTTCTTAAAGATCTTAGACCGAGAGGTCGAGCAACTCAGAGGAGAGGGAGGGGGACTCTGCACCAATATTCTTCAACAATATTCAACATTTTATCATTAGCATTCAATACATCATCAATAGTATAAGCATAAACAACATCACATTGAAATATATATACAGTACACCAGAATTTATGTGGAAACCCAAATGGGAGAAAACCACATAATGCTTTTCTTATATATCAAAAGAATACATTCATTGGAAGCACTGACTTCCTGATTCTACAACTACAACTGGAAGGAGGCTCCAACCCCCTATTCTAAGGCTCCAACTTGAAGGAATTTACAACTCCTTGAATTCTTTGTCTCTAACCAGAAGGAGGCTACAACCCCCTAAGTTCTTCGGCTGCAACTAAAAGGTGGCTACAACCACCTATCATTTCCCCATCCTATCGCCCTAAAGTATAAGTGTAGACCAATTGTCACTATCAAAAAAATTTCCATTTCCACTGTCACTCAGCCTCTGTAACTGTCACTCTCTCTATCATTGTCACCGATACTCAATAACATCCTCTGACATGGATCATAAACCAAGGACACCTCTCAGCTAGATTTCCAACATCACCAACACATGCCTCTACCAAGCTTGTACCAATATCACCAACACACCATCAACCATGTACCAAACAATCAACCTATACCATACCAAACATCAACCATGTACCACAACAAGTGCATCAACCATGCACCAACACCTGTACCAAATTGTGCATCAACCATGCACCATTCCATACATCAACCTGTACCATATACCATGTATCATACCAAGTGCCAACCATGTGCCAACCATGCACATCAACCATAACAAGTGTCTCAACCATATAACATATCACTCTCAATCCTACCATGTACCATAAGATAAACCTCAATTATACACCATAACATGTAACCAAACCATACACCAAGATAACCAATAATGCTTCTAATGAATGTACCATAACATCACCAAGATGTACCATATGACATACTATCATCACCATGCATGTACCATAACACCATAACCATAACCCTTAAAACTTACCAATGATCCTGTAGCTGAATTGATGTACTGTAAACTAACCTGTAAATTCTTCCACATTCCTTAACAACTAGGTACCAACATCTCTTCTCACCCTTTCACAAGATTTTCACAGATCCACAACTTCCTTTACTACACTACCCACAGATATTCACGCTTTTCTCCACTGTATCCCACATACATCCGTGCCCTTCTAAACTTCAACTAGTAGATGCCTCAGAAACTAGGGATACTCATGTTTGTTGCAACTAAGAGACTTTCACCTTTGACCTTCCTTCACAACCTTAGAAAAATTTCGTCACAAACTACCCAAAAGACCACAATACTAGACCATAACACTCACAAGATATATATTCAATTGTAAGTGTGTGTGTTCTTATGAGAGACTCCTTGAGGTGTTTATATAATTTTTCATGGTAACCTATCTCCTTACTTTAGGGATTTCTTGTTACAAAAAATTTACCCTTTGACTAAGACTTGTAATCAACTAGGGGCTTCTTGCCCATTCTTTGAGGCTTCCAACTTCACAAGGTCATATCTCCCTAACCATGAGGAGCCACATGGTGTTCCACATATCACCGGAAACGATACAATGTGTATTATCCATATATGATAGTATTACTTGCAATTACATTGTCATTCATGTCATTATTCCTTAATCAACTTTGGGTCCCATAACCACACCTATGGGGCTACATGTATATTATATCAAATGTACCCAACTAACTCACCATCAATATCGATCATACAAATGTCAATCAATTTTCCAATGATATCATCCACATCTTTGGTGCTTCTGGACTTCTCCAAGGTTTGAAATAAATATCTAAGTGTTGACACCAATATCCAATATCACTCTCCAAGGGTTGAAATCAATGACAACCAATTGTCCAAACCAATTGTCCAACAATCTCCCCATTTGGCATTGATGACAACACAAACATTGATGGAAACACTTAGACATGAAAAAAATCATGCTCGTGCTCCCCCTATGATCATAGCTCCTCATCAATGTTTCTATCTCTCCCCCTTTGACATAAATGGAAAATGGTATCTCTCCTTGGGGCTAATCCCCCTGTCGTCATGCATTTTTTGTTTCTCTTCATTAACATGTCTTTGTTCTTTCTTTCCTTCTTTGATAAAAGGTAACTCCCCTTGTCCATGTGTCTCGTCCTATTTGCATGCTACTAATATTCCTGTCTGGATCTCTTTCTCTGATGATTTATATTCTCTTAAATTTTTTGCAAGATGTAACACGATGTAGGGCTACCTGTATATGTTTCCTTTCCTTAATTCTAGTGCCACTAAATTTCCATTGGTTCTTCCGCTTGAATTTCATTGACATATATAAAAAGAACTAAAAAAAAAAAAAACTTCATTTCCTTATCATGTTTACTTGACCATACTATTAAACAATGTCCTTCTGATGATATAGCTTCCGCTGACAGTTTCTCTTTCCCTATTATTTTATGCATTTCACTGCTTTCCTTTCTGTGACCAACTGATTCCAACTGATTCCACTGATTCCAATTGTAAATACATTGTTATGCATCTTCTCTTACCCATGATTTTTGTAACTGCTAAGAATCTCATGAATCCATCTTTGTTCATGTTACACAAACTGTTCATAACCCTACTACTCAATTTTCCACATTGGTGACCCATCTATCACTGAACTATCATAAAGGCTTCACCTGAATGTGCTACAATTGATCATCACATGTTCTTGTTTATTAGACTGAATCAAATATGTCCACTGAAAACCAAACTTTTCATGTCTAAAATAACCAGTACTGAATATATCTCTTCTTGAATACAATCATAAACTTTTTCATGTGCAACTGCCAACTGATATCTACGTGGGAACACTACTTCTCAATTGATCATTCTATTACCCCATGCTTCTGTTATCTAACTACTCTGAATTTTTCTCTTCAACCACTACTCAAAGGATGGTTCTATGATCTATCTCAACTACTACACTGACTCCCCATGTTCAACATACATATTTACTGGGAGTCTCCAAGCTGGATGGCTTAGAAAAATACTCGCTTTGATGCAGCGTAGTCTTCCTCTCTGTCTGTAGAATCATAATCTTTCTAAACTCTGAATTATTCCTTTCTGGTCATGGATTGATCTCATACTACAATTCGTGAAAGTCCAATCTCTTGTGTCTTTTCTTTAGTCACATGTTCTTCTTTTCTTTATTGTACCATTGCAAATCCCGTGATCTTTGGGACCTGATCTTTATTCACTCGTTCTTCTTATTTTCCATTTCTTTTCCAAATATTCCTATATCTGACATTGCTTGTATATTTTTCTTGATCTTGTACTATTTCCAATCCTGAAAGTATGACTTATGGGTGTCCTTCCTTCATCTTCTCTTCATTTACATGTTCTTGATTTCTTTTCCATACATTCTTGTATATGATATCAATGTTCTCTTTCATACAAGTATCGATCATGCTTCTAATATCACGAGATATGTGACCATAGTTATGGAATTTGTAACATTCAATGTTATGACGTGGGGCCACATAAGCATTTATTTCTTGAACATTTCTTCCATAAGCCCTGCAATCTGCAACCTTATGTCCAAAGTTAGTACAATAAAAACAATGACCATAAAATAAATTTACATACCTAGGAGAAAATGATCTTGTTTCTGGTGTATTCCTTCTGAATTCTTGTCTTGGATGATCATGATCTTCTCTTCTGTGGATACCTTCATGATGTTTCAAGCTTCTTTGCTGCCTGAATGTGTTAGGTCTCGTTGAATATGTATCTCTATTATTCTTTGATTCGTGTTGACCATGATTCCGTCCTTTGAGTACTTCTCATCCATAACTCTTACTCTTTTCTTGATTCTTCTTTTCTAGCAACTTGGAGGAATTCTCTTCAACATTCTCTATGGATGATGTGGATGTTTCTTTCTCTTCAATATTTGTTATGAGCTTGAAAAATTTGAATCTCAATTCAAAAAATTCTTCTTCAAGATTCTCAACCTTTTCTTCTTTCTTCATCATCTGAAACTTGATGAATTCTTCAGTTCTCTTTGCTTCTTCAAGTTGGATATTCAAGGAGATGATTTATTCTTCAAGTTTTATTTCTTTTTGAATGAACTCTTCTTCAAGATGATTTAAATCCCCAGTTCTTTCCTTGAGATGATCTATCAATATCTTCTCTCTCGTTTCTGCTTCTTCCTTCTGTGCTATTATTTGGGCTTCCAAACACTGCTTCTGATCTTCATTTTGGCTTCTTCTAGTCGAGCTCTTAAATTATTGATGACCTTCTAAGATTCTTCAAAAATTTTAACATTTTCCTTTCGTTTCATCAATTCTTTCTTGAGTGACATATTTTCTTGTCTTTCTTTCATTAGTTCATATAAGACACTGATTGGTTCTGCTTCAAGATTGTATTCTATTTCATTGGGATTTTCACTTTTAATCTTCAAATAAGGGAATTCAATTTTAAGATGTCCACACTCTTCACAATTAAAGAAAAATAACTCACTTATGTTGATTACGCACTCTTCTTCTTCTTAATTTGTTTTACATGATGAGCAACTTACCTCTGACTCTGTGATGGGAGAATAATAGATATTATGTAGCTTATCCCATATTTATTTAGTTGATAAACATTTTCCCACTTTGTCTTTTACTAAATTAGGTAATCCTTCCATGATGAAATCCATTGTTATTTTGTTGTTCTTCTTCAATTCCTTCTTGGCTACATTTTTTTTTTCTTTGAACCATTATATCCTGTAACAACTGAATACCAAATATCATATCCCTCACCTGAAAAAAAAAAAATTGTTCTTCTTCTCCATATCTCATAGTCCATACCATTGTGACCATTGAACATTGGTACTCCATTCATACTGTTCTCCATGATCTACCTTCTATTGGTTAAACTGTTTCTTGAAGGAACTTACTCTGATACCAATTTTTGGGATATTGAGATGG
>SNQJ01S0045876.1:88452-105285 GCA_010110895.2 Picea sitchensis
TGTACTATGAGAACTATGTCATATGTTGAACCATATATAAGAGTGATCCTAAATCAGTCAAGCAACCAAGATATACGATATCCAAATACCAAACAAACCATACCAAGTATGCCTCAAACATACAACATATCATGACAAGAAGTAACCATCAAAACAAGTATACAATCATACGTATACCTCTGTAGTTGACCTGAAACTTTGAGATGTGGATTTGTAGACTTCCTTCAGAACTTTAGGGACATGGTACCAACATCTACTCAAACTTTCATAAGCTTTTCATAGACCCATGACATCCTTTACTACTACCCGCGGATATCCACGCTTTTCTCCACTACAACCCATGTATATTTTCACCCTTCTGACCTACAACTTGCGGATGCCTTATAAACTAGGGTTACTAATGTTTGATGCAACTCCAAGACTTTGACCTTCAACCTTCCTTCGCAACCTTAGAAAAATGTTGTCACCAACTAGCCCAAAGATCACAATACTAGACCATAACATTCACAAGATAGATATTCAATTGTAAGTGTGTGTTTTCTTATGAGAGAATCGTTGAGGTGTTTATATACTTTTTCATGGTAACCTCTCTCCTTACTTTAGGGATTTGATTTTACAACAACTTTACCCTTTGACCAAGACTTGTAACCAACTAGGGGCTTCTTTCCCATTCTTCAGGGCTTCCAACTTCACAAGGTCATATCTCCCTAACCGTGAGGAACCACATGGTGTTCAACATATCATCGGAAATGGCACGACCTGTACTATCCATCTATGATAGTATTACCTGCAATTACATTGTCCTTCAAGTCATTATTCCTTAATCAACTTTTGGTCCCATAACCACACCTCTGGGGCTACATGTAGACTATATCAAATGTACCCAAATAACTCACCATTAATCTCGATCATACAAATGTCAATCAAATGTCCAACAATCTCATCCACATCTTTGTGACTTCCATAATTCTCCAAGGGTTGACATCAATGACAACCAACTGTCCAAACCAATTGTCCAACATTGCACACTTAAGATGCCAATGATGGACACATCACACAAGATTATGGAGTGTAGGTTGAGTTCAACCAATCTAGTTTTGCTAGCCATTGTGATCAAAACCTAATAGAGGGGAAGTTAGGTTACATTGGAAATATACAAGAGCTCATGCAAGTGGACTTCTCATATTTTCTGTGTTACTTTTAGTTTCAAGTGGTGGGATACCTTCGACCGGAGAGATGTAAAGGAAGATCGTGATAGTGGGATAATATGTATTAACTCTAAAAAAATGTGGGTTGAAACTAAGGAGCCTTATGTTTTCTCAAAACACAGCAAGCAAATGTTTTTTTACCCAAATGTGTTGGACGGGGATTGGTGGTTCGTATTGAGACATGATCCAAGATCAAAACATATATATGAGAACAACAATGTTATAATGCCAAGCGATGAAGATAATTAGGGTGATGGAAACAAAGAGCAATATGTAAATGTTTTTTTTTTACATTTATATTGTGAAAGTGTCATTTTATTATGGATATCTATAATTGACCAATTATGTTAACAACCATTTACAACCATCCTATTGAAAATTCATTAAATAGTACAAGCATAAAATGTGATTTTTATATATTTTTATTGTCATGTTTATTGTTTATTATAGCAAATTTATGATGTATTATAGTAACATATGTTTATGTTAACTTTTGAATTATTAAGCATTAATTGAGATATCACAAAATTAATTGAGATACTTTTTTAATACAAGACTCATAAAATTGGTAATAAAGTTAAAAATTTTAAAACCATTTCATTTCATTGAATGTGTATAGATCAAAATTTATTATTATGCTTTGTATTTAATCATTTAAATTTGATGGCTCTTTTAAATTTCTAAATGTAATAAAGAAATCAATTCTTAATATTAATAATTTAATTTTAAATGGTTAATTAATTAATAATTGAAGTATGAAGACATAAATCATTAATATTAATAATTTTAGTTTAAAAGGAAGATCAATTAAAGGAAGAGAGAGAAGTGATGATTATAATATTAAGTTGGAATTTAAACAATGGAAAAATATCTTAAAATTATTAATAATTTCAGTTTAAAAGAAATATCAATTAAAGGAAGAGAGAAGTAATGATTATAATATTAAGTTGGAATTTAAACAATTGAAAAATATTTCATAACATGGTAAAAGATTAAACCAAAAATAACATGAATATTAATTAAAAGATTAAACCAAAAATAACATGAATATTAATTATGGGTTACAAAAATTAACCATTGGAAATGAAATATTATTAATTAAAGATTAAAGAGATAAATAATTAATATTCAAAATTAAGAATAAAGAGATACATAATTAATATTCAAAATTAAGGGCGGTGAGAAAGAAGAATGATAACCATTAAGTTAATAATTCAAATATTATTAAAAAATGACAGAGGAATAATTAAATAATTGATTAAGGTTAGGACAAAAAATAGTTAAGAGTATTTTAATTGAATATAATCAAAGACTAAGAGAAAGGTAAAAAAAAAAATTAGCAGGGGCCCAAATTAGGGGGATGAGGAGAGGAAAGGAGAGGAAGTTTAGCAACTTTAAAAGAAAATATTTGGATCATAGGGTCAAGGGAGGTGAAACAATGATGAGGATAGGGGAGAGGGGGAACCACATGATAGATAAACAATTTAGTTCTAATGCCTGAGGCGATGAATGATAGGTTGCCATGATTGGTTGAGTTTATACTCATCTTCATGGTTGAAATTGTTTGGATGTTTCTCAATTTCCGGGGATTTGTGAATGACGCAAGAGGGGTAATAGGGTGTTGAGGAAATGATTATGGTCTAATCAAAACAAAGTAAATGTTTATATTTAAAAGAGTGTTCAACACTAACTAATTTGGAGATGTGAATGTGGGTTGTGTTAGCTATGTTCTCTTTGAGAAGGGATCTAAAGGACCTGCCAGTTTGGCCAATGTATGATTTTCCACAAGAGATTGAGGGATTTGGTAAACTCCTGGCCCAAACATTGGGTCAAATTTATCTTTCGTAGATTCGAAGGATTGTTTGACGGGTTTGAATATATTTTTGATATTCTTTTTAACGAGAATTTTGGAAATGTGATCAGTCATGCCTCAAATGTAGGGAAGAGAAATGACAGCTAGGGGGGGAGGGAGAGTTTCTTGATTTATGCTTGAGGGTTGAGCAGAAGGATTTGTTGATTTGAGAGATAGTGTAATCATTGAACCAAAGGGCCTTGGTTAGGTGGGGTTTTTCCTTATCAAGGAATTGGGGGTTTGATATTTGGATGGATTGTGTAACAAGGGTTATGAAGACAACATATATTTTAGCAGGATGATGATGGGATTGGGAATAAAGGTACATGTTAGTGTGGGCCTTTCTCCAATAAGCTTGGTGGATGAGGGTACTGTTAGGGAGGTGAGAGATAAGAACATCCATAAAGGGGAGGGGATTTTCCTTTTCCATTTCCATTGTGAATTGGATATCGATGAAATTCTATTTAAGTGGTCAAAGAAGGGAGTTAGTGAGGAGAGACCATGAGGCCAGACAAAAAAATGTCAACAATGAATATGAACTAGCATTTAGGTTTGAGATGATAGTTTTTTAGGGATAAGGTTTTAAAGTGCTCCATGAAAGTGTTGGAAACCACAGAGGATATGGATGACCCCATGGTTGTACCCTCTGTCTTTTCATAGCATGTTCCTTTGAAGGTGAAGAAAGTAGAGTTTAGGCAGATTTCAATTAGGTTAATGGTTTCACAGTCCACCAACTTGGAAATGAGTTCTATAGCTTCAGGGACAATAATCTTGGTAAATAAAGAGACAACATCAAAACTGATCATTAAGTCATTGTCATCGAGCTAAAGATCACATGTTTTTTTAATAAAAAAAGAAGAATCTTTAATGAAGGAGGAAGTTTTTCCACTAAAGGGTTTAAGTTTGACAACCATAAACTTAATTAAATAAATTTAATATATTATAATAGTAGAATAATATAAATCAATAAACTGTTTGGAAAATAAAAAATACTAAAATATAATAATTGTGATTTTATTAAACAATTGTATTATAACTTTGTCGTGTAATATTTGAATAATATAAATTAATAAAATAACATTATTATTATAGTGAATAATTATATCATAACATTATTATTACAATATATGAAAAATACACAATTATTCAAATCACAATCATTTCACTCATCATATTTATGTATTTTTGTTTGTAAACATGTTTAATCAACATATTGTATATTGTTTAACATCAACCAATTAACCTTGAAGAAGAGTTAAACATTATATGATATTGATGGTTATAAGCTTTTGCAATCACAATCCAAATTAAACAATTTCATAAAACTAAGTTAAACATTATATGACAACTCTAAATTTAAATGAGTGATTCATCTCAAATTTAATTTAAAAACGGATAAATCATTAATAATTTTAATCATTAGCATACTCTTAATACATTTTATAAATCAAACAACAACAACAACATGATATGAAAAAATATAATATACATCTCATGAAAATAAATAAACATGTCATATATACATTTCCAGTCAAATATACAACAATCAATATACATGTCAAGTACCACTACTAGTTGGGTCCACCACTAGAACCAAAGGCATCGAGGCCTCTGCTACCAGAGGTAGAGGGTATATCAAAACCCATGTCAGATAACAATGATGAAAGAAGATTTTGATATATCTCTCCACCGGGATCATGTGGAGGAGGAGGATGAGGAGGATCGATGGATAATACAATTGGAGGAGGAGGTGGAGGAGGATTGGTGGATGGTGCAACTGATGACACTTGTGGAGGAGAAGAAATATTGATGTATGATGTGATTGGTGACACATGTGGAGGAGGAGGAGGAGGAGGAGGAGGAGGACCAAGTAGTGGAGGGGATGTCGGTGGTCTGGTGGAGGACCATATGGTGGAGAATCATGTCGTGGAGGATTAGGAACATCATCCTTAGAAGACAATCAAAATGAAGTGGTATGAGAAACATCCCTCAACCTATGGATGAGGTTGAGGGCACCAAAAAAATGATGCATCAATGAAATCATGTCATGAGGAAGGGTCAACCATATGTCAGATAGATATGGTACCCATAATATCTCTCTAACACATACATGTGCCACTCCTTACCTAGAATTCAAACCACATATGCAATCCTCCACCTCAATTCAGAGTCTCCTATCCATCCTGAATGGCATGTCGAGTCTATGTACTAGAAGCTACTCATATGCTTCATCCATAAACTCATCCTATTGGGGAGGCTCGTCCCAAACATATGTGCCAATTTATGCAAAAAAATAGACAATAATAATTAGATAATTGAAACAAAATGTTATAAGGAATGACATATGCATTAAATAAGACAAAAAAATATGCAACTAGATTTATCAAAATACAATGATAATATTACCTTTATCATTTGGTGTCTTGTCTAGAGTAAATAGGATGTTCGAAAATCCTCTCCAATATATCCCTATGTAAGGGCATTGTAGAATATCAAGGATAGGATTGTCCTCTCCAACCAAAAAATTGCATATCTCTCTACCGACCAGAGTACATGGCCACTCTGAATGGATCCTCTTGGGAAACAACTTCACCCACATGCGCATATGCACATCAATTATAGGCCTAGGATGGAATCAGGGTGTTGTCAGGTGAGTGACATGAAACCTCTCAAAATACAATGTAAACATATCTGATGCAAATGGGAAGAATAACCTCCCATAAAAAACAAGTAGACAACAATCCAATGGAAAACAAAACTGACACAAAAATATATCGAACCACCTAATTAGTTGGTGCCTCTGAACTAAAATATCTGCATAGTAATTAAATGATCAACTAATGTGCTTCCCATCATAGGTAAATCATTTCAGTATCGTGACAATAAGGGATGAGAACCTAACCTCCTTTGCACCAAATGCATCTATCCACAATTGACCACCAATATCCTATAAATCTGTAGTGGAAACAATGTCCTGACTAGAATATCTCTGTACATATGTCAGTTGAATCTCTCCTACAATGTTGAGCAGTAGATTAGGGAATTGGGGCCAAAACTTCACCCTCCTAGACAACCTGGTGATAAAATAAATATCCTCCTCTATGGGCCAATACCATATATCAGGATCGACCCTGAATTCATGTCGATCATGATCCCAACGATGGATCAACTACTGTAAAAATGAAGATTTCCCCCCGAGGGATGTAGCATCCTCATAAAACTTAAGGAGGCCAACATCCCTAAAAAAGAAATGAGTCTGTGATGCAATAGGGAGAGGGATCATCTCCCTATCCCTATTTCTGGCTTCCCAGTCATTTACAAAGCTATACATGTTGAGCTATTGGTCTTGATCCTGCTCCTACATCCGTCATTTTCATATCCGACTCACATACAATTATTTTTAGGCACATATATATAGATAAAAAAAATTAAAATTATTAAACACACATATATAACCATTTTATATTTATCAAGAACTAAAATCAATTTCCGTTTAAAAAACAATATGGTAAAATAACCAATCAATGCATCTTTAATAGATAATACACACCATTAACAATGTTCTTTATCAAAATACAAGCACTACCCACGATTCTCTATGTTATTCAATGAATCAGTTCTACCTTAGTCATTAAATGCATCGACATGCTAATTTTTATATTTGCGGTGTGATGTGGTGCATCGGTGTAGATTATTGCCATCAATGCTCCATGTTATCTAGTGCATTGATTCTACTTTAGTCACTAAATGCGTTAGAATGTTAATTTTTATATGTACGATGCAGTGTGGTGCACTGGTGTGAGTTATTCATTATAACACACCGGTGATACCCACCATTAAGGTACATTGGTAATTTTGATGCTCCATGTTCATAATTTTCATGATGCTTCATGTTATTTGGTGCACCGAGACTAGCTTATTTATTAAATGCACTACTATGCTAATTTTTTATATGTCATGCACCGATGCAGGTTATTCCCTATAACACACCATTTTGGGGTTCTCCATGTTGCTTGGAGCCTCGATGTGTATTTTTAGCGGTGTGTTATGTTTTATAATGTATTGGGATCGGGGTGTTAGGTTCTGTGAGGTGCACTAGTGCATTGTATTTTCTAGAATGCATCGATGGGTGTATTGCAAAGATGATGCCTCTTCTAAGATGAGAAGCATCCGTAATGCACACCCCCATGTTGGTGCTCAATGCTTAGTTTTTAGGGGTGCATTGTGTAGTTCTATATGCACTGCTAGAGGTGCATCCTATAAATTCACAGGATGCACCAAGTCTAAGGTGAGATGAATGCATGAAGTTCACCATGCATAATTGTTTTATTTTATTTTTTTAAATGCCAAATTTAAGACCATTTTTTAGTGTTAATATGACAAAAATTAAAATAAGGAGGTAACAGATAATTTATTCGAATTATTTTCTCTTGAGGAGGCATGGTTGGCCTGGGGAGAAAAAATGAAAATTTCAATTTCTTTCCAAAATTGGAAAATGTATGGAATCCACTATTGAACCAAGGAATAAAAATTGTAGATCACTGCAAATGAGGTGGTCGTAGAAGGAGGGTGAGCACCGATGCTTGTGTGAGAGGTTGGAAGCACATAAGTAAGTTTGATAATGAAATTCACTATGGTAATTTTTTTATTTTACCCTATCATGGTGCACCCAACAATAATATGCATCAGTGCATTCTTTAGTACTGGAATGCACCGATACAATTTTTTTATTTTACCCTATTGTTATGCGCCATATAGTGCTATGCCCTGGTGGATGATAGTATGAGTAACAAACTAGTTGTTTTTTTAGGTATATATTAAAAAACTCCAGGCTATAGTACTATTAGGAAAACCATTATTATTTTTTGGTGTGCCACTATTATAGACACACCAAGGCAATGGGTGTTTTTAAGCACACGGGGAAAGGTTTTTAGTTTTTTGAATCAATTTTTTTATTAAATAATCAATTTTTGTAACTTGATCTAGTGTGTCCTTTATATGTGCACTGATGCTCCTAGTTTATCATGGAGTACCAATATGCATTTTATTTTCTTTTAAATAAAAAATGATATTTTATTATTTTATATTAATAACGGTTATCGGTGCGCTTTATGTTTTAAGCATCGAGGCATTCTATTTGTGAGCACACTAGTGAATTGGTATGATTGAGGCACACCATTGTAAAAACCTGCACAAGAAACTCTAACCGCCTGCCTCCACTATAAACATAGAATTCATAAATTTTTAGGGTAGGTTTTGTAAAAGCCTCCACTACAATGTGTTCTTTTTAGTGAATAAGGGTAGGAAAACTTGAATATCTCTAGCGAGACCCCTTTATCATCAAGCATTATCTGAAAAAGGGGACATATGTTCTATCCACACATTGCATTCATGTATATATTTCATTCTTTGATTTTTTAATTGCTAAACATTCATTTTTTTAAAGTTTTGAGTCCTAATAGTTTTCTTTTTCTATATATTCAAATGGTCCCTTAACCCACGTGTCACATCAGTTTCAGAGATGGTGCTAGTCATTAGACTTGGAATCTAATCTCAATAACATGGGCCATCTACTCACCTTTTCATACAATATTCTAGTTAATTAGTGTTTTCCTAGGTCTGACGACCAATAAGCAAGTCAAGTATGCTACTATGATCAAATTGCTTGCTAATGCAATGCACCTACAAATTTGCACCTCAGTGCCCACCTTGATTCCCAACTACTTGCAGAGTAATTTAATAATGTTTATTGTGTTCGTGATCCATTTATTTTTAGGAAATATTTACAATTTAAACTTCTATCAAAGTATTTTGATAACATTACATTCATACATATTCCTAGGAGTCATAATCAGTTTGAAGATAACATTGCAAATGAGATCTTAGATTGTCATTATTATATTAAAAATATTTACACATAGGAAAGCAAATAAAACATTATCTGGAAACCATCATCAATATATAACCTTCATGCATGTAAATTAATCACACACATTCACATGTTTATCATCACACATATATGCATAAATATCAGGAGCCAAAAAATCATGTGTGTGTGTAAGTTTCAAAATGAAGGATGTACATCCATAAGATTGACCCCCATTGGGTCATATCTCCAAAAAATAATCAATGAAAAATGTGGGCTTCATCCATAGAAAATCTAAGTGCCACTATTGTGGTGTGGTCAAAGGCCCTATCTAAAGAAAACCCCAAGGAGGGGGGCCAACACCGACTCCACTAGTAGGAGGGATAACACCATCTCCACCTACTTGAGCTCAAATGGTGGAACCAACCACTGTGGTTATCCTCATAATCGGATGCCACTCTATAGAGATACCAACACAAGCATTAATAAGCTCACCAAGGTTTTTCCATCCCTCCTCTATGATGTTGTGTTGAACCAAGTCCAATATCCTCTGTGAGTCAGTTGTAATTCTCCACTCTATCTCCACTAAGGATCTCGATGAGGTTGTTGAGATGTAGGACTTTCATCATTAGCATGGTGTCTTTGTTGTTGCTTGACTGCTACTTGTCCAGTTGGCACCACCATAGGAGTTGTTCCTAACACTTGAGACTCCATTAATCCCATGTTCACACAGATGCATATCAAATATTAGTGCCACATGCACATCAAATCCGAATCAAAATATGCTAATAAAAAATCACAAACTAAATACTTACCCACCCACAACCCCAACCCTCCCTATATATGGACCAGATCAAGGTTACCTTGGAAATCCACACCAACATATGGATTCTCTATAGCCACCATGGGATATTGTTTCCACCAAGCAAAGAACATCAAGGTGACATAGTGACCTGCCTCACCACCACCCATGTGATCCATAAGCCTCCCCTTGCACTGCATCCTAGGTTCACATTGTCCCCCATCTCGAATCACATGGTGTAGGAGAGAAAGGAGACCCACTCATTGAAAAAACAATAGAGGAGAGACTAAAAATAAAATTCCCCCTTACCATGCCAAAAACAATGGGTGAGAGACTAAAAATAAAATTCCCCCTTACCATGCCAAAAACAATGGGTCAACTAGTCAAACATGGCTACCCATAGATTGATGTTCAGATTGGTCACAATCCCAACGAAATCTCATGAGGATAAAATCCCCTTGGGTTTTTATAGAGGTTGTACACCTCAGTGATTGTCCAAAATAAGTAGCTTGATGTTCTTGTATTGGACTACCAAATGGGAGAATGCTAAACAACAAACCCCAAATCTTTATTTCTTTATTTTGTATATGAAATGGTTCTTGATAACCATATTGCTCTTAATGTGCAATATTCGCTTGGAAATGGACCAAGTAACTCTTCAACAATGAAAAATATGAATATAGGCTTTGAAATAAAAATAATTACATGCTCAACTTCATTATTACAACCCTTTGAATTATATGCAAACAAAATATGTAATCATATCCTCTCACAAGAAAAAGAGTAAAATAATATTGATCACTTCAGAGAACTTTAAAACAACATTGCATCCAAAACAAAAGTGAATATGATAGGTGCACTTCAAAAATATCATGCTCATAAACTCAAAGTTTGAGAAATCATTAAAATTACAACCCAAATTAGTTCTCTGTGGAGTTTTATAAAATATATTCAACATTACAAAGCATTTCAGTAAACCAATTGACTTATGCTCAGAAATAAATCTTGCAAAATGCAAGGACTAAACCTCCATGAATCATTTAGACAATCTTGGCTTATATTTATCAATCACATATATGGAAGTAAAATACTCCATGATCTTGTAGAGAAAGAGTCTTGGAAGAATAAATAAAGACACTCAAAAATCTCAACCTTATGTTAAATTCATAAATACAAGCATAAAGCCTTGAGAAAAATAGTGTAGAAGAAGGAGAAGAAGAAGAAAGATGGAGATCTTTGTTTTTTTTATCAAAGAATTGGTTGCATATTGATGATTGAACCTTTTCTATTATGATCTTCTAACCTAGCTTTGATGGTGCTCTCTCTCTCTTTAAAATCTGCTTCCAATGCCTCTTGAAGTAGTTAGGGTTTTGTCCTTCTAGAAATTTCCACATGCATTCATTTTGAAATAAATCACTTTAATTAATGATTTATTGAAGTCTCATTAATGAATTTGTGTCATTGAAATTTGTGCCTTGAAGTGGGACCCACTTAATCCTTAAATAAAAGTTTATTTAATAAAATTTTATTTTCAAAATTTAAACTATATGTCTTTAAAAGAGTGGAATTTGATTTAATTTTTTGATCATGATAGTTGATTTCTCAATCATGAAAACCACTCTAAAAGTAATATTCATCATCCCAGATTTCCAACGAGTACTCCAAAGTGATATTTAGAGTTCTGTATCTCAAGTTATAGCCTCGGGAAGTTGAGGTTCCAAAAACATTTATCAGTAAATCATGAAAACATAGATGACTTTTATTTTAATTTCTGGAAGAATTATGGCCAATTTAAGCCCTTGAAACATGCTCTGTCATATTCCTCATCAAATTAAATTTCCAACGGGGTATGGTTTTCCCAAAACTGATGTCTAGATATTGAATTATGACCTCCGCAAGATCGTTTCTCAGCAACCGTCCATTTAAGTCGTGGATCAATTCTAGCCCTTGATCTAAATCCACCCTTTTAAATCCCACATGCATCATGGTAGTTGAAAATTTAGTGTTTATATGGTAAAGGCCCCCATATGACGTATGTAAAGAAAAACGATCTTATGGAGGTCGTGCCTTAGGAAAATTGATGACTTAATTAAGATTTTGGTTGACCAGTTAGCATCCATTCATTGCCCAGTCAACGCCCATGTCATTTCCCATTCAATGCCATGTGTCTCAGTGTGATAGGAATCCTTGTATTCCATGTGTTTCAATATGATAGGGTGTCATTATATTTATATGATTGGTTTCCACATGTCTTAGTTTAGTAGGTTACCATCTCCACCACATGTCTTAATGTAATAGGTTGCCAATAAAGGGGAATAAGACTTAGGAAATTAGGCTAAGGGAGAATATGGGAGGTCGATAAGAGTGAAATATGGTAGGTTCGGGAGTGAGGAGAGGTCATGGGATTCGAGTATCATGGCATGGTGAGGGGATTGGATGTGGAGTGGAATCGGGTGTGGAGTGATAAGGAGTGTCACAACGTCGTGGGTCCACGGGGGTAAGGGGTGAAGTGAGGATACGTGAGGGAAAAATGTTAAGTATGGGAGATGAAATGAGAGGAGAATGGGGGTATGAGGTAAGAGAGAGGATTAGATTCAGGTGTAGGGAGGAGAGATGTGAGGAGAAGAGACTTGGGAACTCGTGGAGGAGAGAGGATTGGATTCAGGTGTAGGGGGTGGAGTGTAGTTAGAGAGGAAAGGGGAGTGAGTGTAGTGAGAGGAGAAAAGGGATCGAGTTTAGGTGTATGGAGAGGAAAAATGGGGAATGGGATTAGATATAAGAAAATAGAGAAGATTATACTAAGTATGAGATAAGAAGAAGTATTATGAGATAAGAATATATATCTATGAGATAAGAAGAAGACAAGTGAGACTAAGTATAAGAATACTATAAGAATACATGTGAGACTAACCGTAAGAGAGGAAACTTAGTACCAAGAGACAAATCACTTGTTTTACACAAGGAAAAAGTGCTCATTGGGTGTTTGAACAAAAACATGGATATCTTGAGCATACAAACTCATATTTTGGTTTTGTAAAATGTAGGACGAAGCTGCGATTGAGGGATATGCCATGAATTTGTTGATCGTTCAATTTGTTTTCTTCTCATATCATTTTTTTTATTATTCCAAAGAGTGAAAAATCAAGGTGACCAAATTTTTAATCAATAACTGGCTCCAACTATGAGAAAGTGACCCCTTGTGGGTTGCTAAGAACACCAGAATATAAAGACCATTTGCCTTCTCCATTGGGATATGGAGTCATATTCAAAATAAATACTTGTAATTTCTCCTCCATTGGCTCATAGAGTCATCTTCAAACATTGTCTCCATCTAGTAACTGCTTTATTATGCAAAAATTGGACTGAAAGAAACAAAATATGTACATACAAGATCTACCTACCCTAACCTCCTTGGAGGAAAGGGAAAATTTTCAAGTGTAAATAGATTTCCAATGGAGCCATTCAAACATCCAACTGATCTGTGGAATGAACTCCAAAGTTGGTGTTAGAAAAACAAGATCGTGGAGCAATAAAATAAAACAAATGTGCAAATAAAACACAGAAGATACACAATACAATAAAGACACAGATATACATGGTTCACCTAGTGTGGGCTACATCCACCAGAGAAATTGCTAGGTCCTTCCTTGGGATACAACCTACAACACACCCACTATAACTTCCTCTTCTTTTTCTCACAATCTCCTCTCTCATAATACAATATTCGCGATAATACACAGCTGTAATACAATTCCCTCATAAGAGAAGGTTTCCTTCTAGGGGAAAAAAACCCTGCAGACCATTGTCAAGCTTGAACACCATTCAAAGAGTTTGTTGTTACCTACTAGTGTAAGCGTCATGGTCATCGAAGTCCAGTGGACTTGTTCTCTGCTAAGTCAAATTTTAGGGTTGGAGAATGACAAGTTTGTGGTAGAATTCATGTTAGGTTTCCTGTTGATTTTCTTTCTTCCTACTCAGATCGGTCCAAAACAAAGCTATGGAGATGGAACATAACATACAGGAGTTTAAGGATGCATTTGAATTTTTTTTATTAAAGGCCCCCTACCATTTTGGGATGGAAAAGGTTCATTATACAATCAAGAAGACTACAATTCTCTCCTCATTCAGTGCAGAATGGACCATTCTAAATTTGAATCCATGGAAGAAAGTCTAAAAGGCCTAGGTTTGGTAGAGTATTTGGCTACAGACTTTGAAATTTTGAATAAGTTCAAAATGGTGAAATTTGGCCTACCGACCATTTCCTACGCCACGTGCATTGACTTGGAGATTTTAATTAAAGAGATGATGGACTATGAAATCCCATTTGATTCACAATGGAAGGAAATCGTGCGGCTGGGTAAGACAAAGTGAAATATCCCTAGAACCAGTAAGTGATCCCCAGGTGTCACCAAATTTGTAGATCCGACAGAAGACCAGAGCGAGACAGATGGCATAGAGGAAGAAGAGAAGTCAGAGAAATTGGTCCTCACTTTTGAAACGCTTTTTGTTAATCATTGTAAATCGATTCATTTACCGAAATTGTCAATTAGAATAGTTTTAGTCAGTTTTAGCCATTGTAATCAAATTGTATAAATACTGGGATACTTGAATGAATTAATGTTGGCAGAAGTGCAAGAGCACCTTTTGGTTGTATCAAACTTTTTTTGTAAAATTTCTGAATCTGAATTGAATATAAATCCAGAAGATTTTGAAGTCTCTATGAAATGATTCTAAAGGGTGGTGATATGAGCTTTGTTTCCCTTCATCGTATGTATTTCCTGTAACTTGTCATTTCATTTACATTTTATTCTATTTAAATTGGAGAGTTAAAGGCCCATAATTCATCTTCTGATGCTCTTGGCTTAAGCAATTTAAACTGTGTGATTGTCTTCTTAACTAATTCAGAATTCATTTCAGTAATGCTATGATGCAGTTATTTGTTTTCTTTATCTTCCTACACTCTATTTAAATTTAAGAATAACTCAGATTCATTGCCTCATTTAGCCTTTATCCTCTGGAGAGTTATATCAGTTGATGCATTGTTTTCATTCACTTTCATAATTTTGACTCCATAGCCATGAGTGTCCCTCCCCTTCCTTGCCAACAACTTTATTAAAAACCCCCAAAACAAACCAAATCTAGCCACCAATTCCCAAAGAAATATCAAGTGACACAAGAAATACCTCTCTGAGTTGAGAAGGCTAGTGCCTCATATCTAAAGCTAGTTGAAACAGTTACCTCTATCATTTTTCTATCAACCAGACATAATTTACAGAGTGTTAACATTCTAGTGCCGCTACTGGGGATGGAATTGAAAAATCTTCCCAGGGAAAATGACTTAAAGATTTAGTTTAATCCTTGAGGGCGACAGTGGATCAAATACCTTATTGGCTGAGATTATTTTTACCCTGGCGATTCCATTACCCAGAAACTAGTTGCACCACACCATGTGAGATAGAAATCCTGGCTCCTAAGAAAAGCCATACCAGGAGCAACCCAGACCCAGAAGCTGCAATCCCTGTGTCTAACCTGGAAAAGATCGTGCATAAAATAAAAGGAAAGCCAATAACCCCAGTGTTGCGTCCAAACTGATATGTGTCTTTGCCAAAAGACGGAGTGACTAGCATTGAATACCTTGAGTTTGACGTGAGATTTGAACAATCCCTGTTTAGGACAAAATGTGAATCTCATTTAAACGAGACCATCTTTGACGAAAAGAGATTCTAGGATATGATTCTAGATACCTCTTTCAAGCGTGTAGTGATCCCTACTCGAAACCAACGCCCTCTCTGACCCCTCACCGCAGCCATGGCAGCCAAATTTTCTCCCCCCATATTGCCTGCTCAATTGCATGATTTGCCTCAAGACTACAACCTAAGGATCAAACTATATGACGTTGAAGGTAATATATCGGCTCATAATCATCTACATTGGTTCAATGATTTCATAGACTTGGAAGAAGTAGACTTCGAAGATGTAAAAATGAGGTTGTTTACGCAAAGTCTTGCAGGAGATGTGAGGAAGTGGTTCAAAGCCCTTCCACCAGGTAGTATTGCATATTTTGAATCCGTGGAACAAGCTTCCTTGCAAAATGGGGAGATAAGAAAAATCCCCTCTAGTTGTTGACCTGGTAAAAAAATATGAAGAGATCACCTGATGAAGTGGTGCAGGAGTTTTAAGCTAGATTCATGAAAGTGTATAATGCGATTCTTGATGAAGTGAAACCCCCCCTAAGGCTGCTCAGCTCAAATACATTGATTCCTTTGAAAGTGACTTCTCTTTATTATTAAGAGAAAGAAGATCTACCACATTGGATGACATGAAAACCGATGCCATAGAGGTAGAAGTGAACCTAATGGCTTTAGGGAAGATGAAAAATAACTTTGGCAGAGACCCGAACAAAACCTAGGAGAGAGCACAACCTTCGATGTCACAAACATCAGAGGATAGATTTGAAGAAATGATGAGAAACATGGAGCGGATGATTGAAAGAATGGCTCTAGGAAATAGGCCTAACCCCAGAGAACATGTTGATGGCCCACCCATAAATCCGAGAAGACTAGCTATCCCTTAGATTAGGCATAGAGAGCCAAAAAATCAGGGAAATCAAGTAGCTCAAACAGATCAAGCAAATCAGGGAAACCGGGCAAATCAAGGAAACCATGAAAATCAGGGAAACCAAGGAAATCAGGGGGAACAACAAATAAGGCATCCTTTTCAAAATAATTATGTGAATGAGGATTATGATGGATATTTTGAAGACAACGTGAAATGTTATGATGATAAAGAAACAAAGGTATTTTTTACCAAAGAAGAACATGACCAGTTCATGGATGCAAATGAGATCTTTTTGCAAGATGAAGAAGAAAGGGTATCAGTAGAAAGGGAAGACTATGAGACTGGATTGAAAAACTCCAACGTGCAATTCCAAAGGCAATATAACCTTCAAAATCAAAGGATACCTCCAAACCCTCCAAAGGGGAATCCCACCAAAGAAGCTCATAATAACATACCTTCTTTGATTCAACCCAAAAGAGATTCTGCTGCAAAGGATTCAACTGCTAAGGATTCTACTGTGAAAGACTCGGTCGTAAAGGATATTTTG
>SNQJ01S0045877.1:0-12642 GCA_010110895.2 Picea sitchensis
ATGAGCGACAAGAATGGAGGGAGGAAAGCGGAATCACCTGAGCCATACTTCGTCACCGGGAGAGATGCCAAATCAACAGTCGAAGAATCGACTCGCCTATAATTATAGGACCCTAACACAAAGGACGTGTGGCGCGAGATCTAGTCACGTCGGCATTTCGGCATTTGGGAGTTCGAAGGGTGAGGGTTTCACGTCGTTCTACATCTCGAAACCCTGAACCCCGAAATGCCGATAAGCGCCTTTGAAGCTAAGCCTTTGGTCCTAGCACCCGGTCACGTCAAGCGAGCCTAGTAATGGAGGCAACCCTCTTCTAACATCAAATACCAGCTCGACTGTTCCTCTGGAGGACACACAACGTACATCCCTGCTTTCACGGTTTGGTTAATCGAGATTTTGAGGAAAATTGCATCGTGAACCCCCGGTGCCAGAAATCCTGAAAGAATCGGGACCGTCCATCTAAAGGACACACGGCGCAATAGCTGAGCCATGAGTGGGGCACTTCGGGATTTTCATGTTGAAAGCGTCGAGGTCATCTCAGCCATTCATCCATCAGCGAGGCTCGGGCACACTTAATTTAAAGAGGGCGCAGATCTGGACGGTCGTGATCCAGGCACTCAAATTCACGGACGAGGTTCAATTCTGCACCCCCTCTGTCATTCTGGCTTTAACGAGAGGGGGGGGGGGTCCGGAATCAGAAATAATGTATGCGCGCATTTGGACGGCCCAAGTCTCGGTGCTTAGATCTATGGTTTGTATTGAATTTCGGACCCCCCCATCAGTTCTGCCTTTAATGGAGGGGGGGGTCTGGAATGGAATTTCACTATAGAGGGCCCCCTATCTATACGTGGCACGAATATACTGGTCCCAAGTCCTCACCGCTTTCCATGTGTCCCTTTCGCCCAGTCACCTCCGCCTCAACACCTCCCTCCATTCGTTGTCTCTTGTCCCCGTATCACTCTCACGAAAGCACCCCTTTTCCCCCCGCCTCACATTCACCATACTAGCACCTACAACATCCTCGTCAAGCAGACCACATCTTCCACCTCTCATCTCGTGAATCGTTCGGCTGGTCCAGGTGGCCCCTCGAGAAGACCTCCACGTCCCTAAAAGGAAGAGTTGACCAGAACCGTTCCTGATCTCAAGAGGGCAGTTATTGCAGTTGTTGGAGGTGGTTAGACATTGTCTCCGTCATAAACGGAAATTCCAGCAAAGGACTAAAGCTGGTCGATTCATCTGCAGTAGGACAGTCCGAAATCTGATAACGTCTGTCATAGGTGCACGATCGGCCAGAGTCTGCATGCGCAGACTGTCAGAAGACATGCAGACACAATGTTTTTAATGCAATGTCTTGTTTTCGTTGTTGTTGTTGTTTTGAGTATATGAAGGCGTTTTCACCATTTTGGGTAATCATCGATGGTAGAGCGAAGCTCACGATTGTAAAGTTTTAACAAACACTCTAGTTCTCTAGTTATGCATCTGTATGTGAGATTTCTTGTTTAATGACAAACAATTTTCTCACCCCATCTAGTTTTCATCTCATACTGAGGGAGTTCATGATTGACTGATTCACATGAATTATTGCAATTATGTTACGATAAAGGATTTATTGTTGCATTGTTGTATTCTCCAGTTTTTTGCATTTGAATGTAAGAAGATCTTGCGTTTAGATGTTTTCTCCTACAGTCTGTTAGAAACCTGGTGTTTACGACAGACCTTTGCAGTTCTCTTATACAAGTCTTCCCCCTACTCACCCTTACTACAACTCACTGTCTGAAGTTTATCTAAGACCTCACTTGCCCATGCATGCCTGGACTAGTTTCGGAGTTAGAACAACATTGTTTTGAGTTAACTTCCATTCGATCACCCCTTTTATAAACAAATCGTGACATAAACTGATGGGCGTCGGGCTCTGCTCCTGCTGTAATCTAGGAGTGACTTCCATCGCTAACAAAAGGTTACATCTTTGTTGATCTCAATGTGATGGTAACCTATTCTGAAGGCCTTTGAGACCTCAAAGTATCCAATAAATATTTCCTTCTTTCTTGAAGGGTCTAACTTGGTTCTCTTCTCTTTCAGAATGTGTACAAACATTGGACAACCAAATATCTTGAGATGGCTTACTTCTCGCTTCTTTTCAGAGAACATTTCTTTGTGGGTTTTGAACCCAAGTGCATTATGGGATAAACTATTTTTTACATACACTGTTGTTCTTGCTGCTTCTGCCCATAAGTGCATTGGAAAATCTTGATCATGGATCATAGTCTTCACTGCTTCCATTATAGTTTTGTTCTTTCTTTCTGCTACACCATTTTGTTGAGGATTGTAGGGAGTGGTGAGCTCCCTCTTAATACCAGAATATCTACAAAAGATTATAAACTCTTTTGAGGTGTATTATCCTCCATTATCTGACTTGAGTATCTTGATTTTTCTTTCAGAGAGATTCTCTATCAAGGCTTTGAATTCCTTGAATTTTCCAAACACTTCATCATTTGATTTCAAGAAGTAAACCCAAGTCTTGCTAGAATATTCATTAACAAATGACACATAGTATACATACCCACTAAGAGAGGTTGATGGAATTGGGCCACATACATCTAAGTGGATGATCTCCAAGACTCCTTCTGCTTTACTGTTGCTCTTCGGGAAATGATTCTTTATGTTTTTTCCTTGTGCATGTCCCTTGTACACACCTTCATGATCAACCCTAAAATCTGGTAGACCTGTAACTACTTTGCTCACATATGGTAAGGCTTTGTAATTGATGTGAGCTAGTATTCTAAGCCAAAGTTCACATGGACTCTCACTGGAGTGAGTTAAGGTTGCATCTGAGTGACCTTTTAATTTATACAAGCCACCTTCTTCTATTCCAATAACAATTGCATATGCTATGGTTTTTCCTTTAGGCCACATAAGGACTTCACCATCTATGAATGCAATCTCAAAGCCTTTCTTATCTAAAGCTCAGATAACAAGTAAATTCTTTGTCAAACCAGGTACATATAGTACATTCTTCATCTTCATTGGGGTCCTTGAATCAAGTTTGTAGGTGGACTCTCCCACTCCTTTGATAGGGTACTCATAATCATCTCCAAGTGTAACTTTCTGGGGAAAGTTCTTTTCTGTAAGGCTAGAGAGAATGTCTCTCTGACCTATCATGTGCTTAGAAGCACCACTATCTATGAGCCAAGTATCCTCTCTAGGTGACACTGATACTGAGAGGGAAGAGAGTAAGACATAGTCTTCAATCTTTTCTTTAATCATATTTGTGGGTGGTTCATCATCTTCAAATGCACGGGCATGGTGTCTTTTGTTATTTCTCTTCTTGTATTCATCTCTTCTAGTTGGAAAATTCTTAGCAATATGTCCCATCTTGTCACAATGGTAACATTGATAAGAGGAGAAATCATTTTTTCTTTGACCTTTCTAAAACTTTTGGAATCTCCTTGGAGGGTGAGATTCTTTATGTGGGTGGGTCTCCTTATTGAATGGAGATCCTCTCTTTCCTCCTTTATTATGAGCAGCAAGGGCTTGATGTCCATCTCTTAAAAGAACTGCTTCTCGGTTAGCTACTCTTGCTTCTTCTTGAACACATTCTTCCCAAAGATTGTCAAATTGTAGTTTCTCCTTTCTGACACAAATAGTTTGGATGAATGCATCCCAAGGTCTTGTGAGACCATTAAGAGCTGTCATTATGAGTTCATATTCATCCAGGTTGTCTCCAATTGCTTCAAGTTGTTCCTTGAATTGAGACACCCTAGATAAATAGTCACTAACGGTTTCTCCTTTCTGCATCTTTGTATTCTTGAGCTGGGTTCTCAAGTTCATCTTCTGGTTAATGTTTCTTCCTTCATACATTTGGGTTAGGGCACCAAACATTTCTTTTGGAGTATTCTTAGATGACACTTGAGGGATCAAGTGGTCTTTAATAGTGTGTGCAATTATTCTTTTGGCCCTAACCATATCCTTCTGGTACTTTGATTTAGCTGTAGCATCTGTGGGTTCTGGTAAATTTTCCTCGATGAATCTTGCAAGGTCATTCTCTTCAAGAATGAGTGCAATCCTATACTTCTAGGCACAAAAGTTATCCACACCTTCTAACTTGTCAACAATCTTGGTGCTTGCAAACATCTTGACCTGGAGCTCGAAAAATGACAAAAAATTAAAATTGCTTAGAAATTAGATCTGCAGTTACCAGGAGGTGCGCTTGGCTGAGTCGAGTAGCTTTGTGTAGTCTGTTTTATGAAAATCCAAATTTTACTTCTTGAAACTGGGCCTACGCAAATATGGGCTGGTACTTATGGTATTGGTTTTGGTTTCATGATTTTTTGGTTTTCGGGTACCAGTGAAAACTAGGGTTTCACTTTTCCGAGGCTCTGGCCATTGAAAAGCTGCGGTCAAGCTGCCAATGAGTTCGCTAGGCTAGGGTGCACTTCCCTAGGTAGTTTTTAGGCTGAAATTCTCTTCCAACAAAAAAACCTAATTTTCTTGTACGACAACAATGACGTTTTTGGTAACCCAATGAAAGATGCTCTATTCAGTTAAGCTCCGATACCATGTTAAATTTAGAGGTACTATTAAGTTCTTTTCAATTTTTTAGACAATAATAGCATAAGTAGGTTAACAGAAAGATACACAATCACAAGGTACACAATATTTATCCCGAAAAACCCTCATGGGGGAGAAAACCCAACAAAATTTTTATTAATATAGATTTCCAATACAATGCCAAGATAATAAACCAAACACGAGAATATCCAACACTGAGCAATGCACCCATCTCTTCCTTCTTCTGAAAACTGGCAACTACAACTTCCTTCAAACTTGCGCACTAGATGAGTGACTTCAGTGAGTGAGCTAATGAGGTGCCTTCCACTCTTATTTATACTGGCTGACATGCGCTAGGGTGGTGTCTATTTATTAAGCAGAGCCAACTTCTTCACTTAGTGGCTAAACCCACTTTAATTAGGCATGGGGGCCGACTTCTTAATTAACAACATTATAATTAGGGTTTGACCAATCCACAAAAGGGAATTTTGTCTTATACAAGGCTCGACATGATCAATCCACAAAAGGGGATTGATCTGTAACATAATAACTCAATAATAAGTAGAATATTCTTTGCAGCTAGAATATTTCGGCACAAGTGTGTCACCTTGTGGAGCCCTAGTTCTTTTTGTGAAGAAGAAAGATGGAACCTTAAGGATGTGTATTGATTTCAGACCAATGAATAAGGTCACCATAAAGAATAAATATCCTTTGCCAAGGATTGATGATTTGTTTGAAAAGGTGCACGAATATTTTCCAAGATTGATTTGAGATTAGGATATCATCATGTGAGAATAAAATAAGAGGACATCAACAAGACAACATTTAGAACAAGATATGGGCATGGTGAATTCATAGTAGTGCCTTTTGGACTATCAAATGCCCTAATTGTTTTTATGTGTTTGGTGAATGTAGTGTTCAGGGAGTATCTGGACAAGTTTGTAATTATGTTCCTAGATGATATACTCGTCTACTCTAATTCAAAAGAAGCACATGAGTAACATTTGAGAATGGTGCTACAAGTTTTGAGGGAGCATAAATTGTATGTTAAGATAAGTAACTGTATCTTTTATCAAAAGAAGACTCATTACTTGGGGCATACAATTTCAGTAGAAGGGATAACAGTGGATCCTTAAAATATAGAGGCCATTAGAGGATGGTCAATGCCAAGAAATGTGACAGAGGTTAGATTATTCATGGGTCTTGTCGATTATTACCAAATATTCATAAAAAGATCCTCAAAATTGCAAGTCCAATCACTTCTTTTCAAAATAAGAGAGTGAAGTTTGAATGGACTTCCAAGTGTGAAGAAAGCTTTCATCAGCTGAAAGACATCTTGAAAAGTGCGCCAATATTGAAGATTGCAGATTCGGATGAAGATTTTGTTGTGTGCATTAATGCATGCAAGGGCTTGATGGAGTCCTTAGTCAAAAAGATCATGTGGTATGCTATGAATCCATAAAATTAAAATAGCATGAGAATAATTACACTACCCATGCTCTAGAATTAGCAGAAACTGTACATGCATTAAAAATGTGGAGACATTACCTTATGGGAAATAAATTTGAGCAAAGGACAGACCACTGTTGTCTGAAGCATTTGTTTGGACTACCAGCACTAAATGTCAGACAAACTAGATGGCTTGAATTTCTTAGTGAATATGACTTTGAAATTAAACATATAAAGGGAAAAGAAAATGAAGTGGCCAAAGCACTCAACATGAGGACTCATGAAGTGCATGTTGCAACTATTAGCATGTACAAGACTAATCTAAAAGACAAAATTATTGCAGCAACAAATTCAGATCAACATTTCCTAAAAATAAAAGAAACACTATAGCAAGGTAATTTCCAACAGAAATTTAATTATTATGAGTTGAAAGAAGATAGAATTATCATGTGCAAAGGAAAAGTGTATGTGCCAAATTCCAATGAGTTGAAAGATGTAGTGATGAATAAAATGCACAACATGCCATACGTTGGGCACCCAAGGTATCATAAGAGAATTGCATTTGTAAGAAGACAATATTGCCAGGAATGAAGAAAAAAGTGGCTAATTACATAGCCAGATGTCTAGAGTTCCAGAATGTGAAGACTGAACATAGACATCCAACATGGTTGCTACAACCATTACCTATTCTAAAATGAAAGTGGGAAGTTGTTACAGTGGATTTTATGACAAAGTTGTTGAGAACAGTGAAGCAACATGATTCCATAATGGTGGTGGTGGATAAATTAACTAAGGTAACACATTTTATTCCCATGAAGTCAACACACAAGGCAACAAATATTGCAAAGATCTACATGAAGGAATTTTCTAGGCTACATGGGGTGCATAAGGCAATAGTTTTAAATAGAGATCCAAAGTTTACTTCAACTTTTTGGAAGGGCTTGTTCTGAGGTTTTGGGACAAATCTAAATCTTAGTACCGTATATCACCCAAGTCATATGAGCAAACAAAGAGGACCAACAAAATAATTGAGGACATGCTTAGGATGTATGTGATGGGCCAACCATCAAAGTGGGAAGATATTCATTTGGTTGAATTTTCCTACAATAATGGATACCAGGCCTCATTGAAAATGAGTCTATTTGAAGCATTGTATGGCAGAAAGTGTAACACTCTAATGAATTGGGATAATCCAACAGACAAAGCAGTGAATGGGCAAGATTTGTTAAAGGAAATAGAAGAGCAGATGGGAAAGATCGAGCATAATTTAAAGGCTACCCAAGATAGGCAGAAAATTTATGCAAAAAAGAATAGAATGTTTAGAGATTTTAAAGTGGGAGAACATGTGTTCTTAAAAGTGAAGGGAAGAGAAGTTCACTAAGATTAAAAAGTTGCTCAAAGTTGGCAGCGAGATATTGTGGGCGTTTTGAAATATTAGAAAAGATAGGGCCAATTGCATACATGCTAGCATTACATGCATCCATGAGAGTGCATAATGTATTTCATGTGTCATTAAAGAAATATGTGTATGACCCTAACTACATAATTGATTGGAATGTGATCCAGGTGGAGCACAAAGGGGATTTTTGGGTGGAACCAGTACGCATCCTGGACCGGAAAGTCAAAGTGCTCAGGAACAAGGCCATATGGATTGTAAAGGTTCGATGGAACTGCTACAATCCTTAATATGTTACATGTGAGCATGAAGAAAACATGTGGAAAGAATACCTGCAAATTGTTGACAATTTTGAAGAAAATTGAATGAAAGACTCCATTTTGAATAGCTACAGTTCTAGAACCACATCTCAGAGTCCTAGCCAATTGCGTTGGGGACCCTGATAAAAGAATGGCTCATTCCTTGGGTTAATCCTGATAAACGAATGGTACATTCCTTGGATTAGTCCTGATAAACAAATGATGCATTCCTTGGGTCGACGAGTTGAGAGGAACGAGAGATTATGGTTGGAATTGCTACTGGAGTTGTGAAAGCGCATAATTTTTATTTTCTAAGTATTGTGATGTAAATTTCATATATGTATATTGACATAGTGTGCACCGAGGGTGACACAAAATTGTAGGGTAGGGGGAATGTAACATCCCCACTATAATCCCTAGTTTAATTAATTCATAATGTAGATATGATATGTGGCTACAACTAGACGATGCAATATGCAAATTGTATTTCTGAATGTTAATAAGAAAATGTGTTATTGGCTAATAAGGGGATATGGATAGATACAGGGGTTGAATTAATCCACAAGAGGGGGGAGTGTCTAAGAGAATGCCTAAGAGGGGTCCAAGGGGGAATTACCCATGTACATTAATTCAACCTATTTTCCTAAATTTGTTATTGGCATATGAACCTTCTATTTTCTAATTGAGTGTTCCTAAAGCTAATCATTGAATACATGTAAGGGTGTGGGTGTGAGTGGTCACATCCCATAGTTATTGGGAACATGGGGGGTGAGTACAATAAGCCTGGGGAAGTGCGTGAGTCAAGAAAGGAAAACCAAAGGGAGGAAATTTGTATGGGTTGGGACAACAGTTTTACACAGACAAATTTTGTGCATGAGCAACAAGTAGAGAGGAGAAAAGAGAGCTTGCAGCTTGAACAACCATAGAGGGAAAATTATAGAGCATGTTGGAGAGTATCTAGAGTGTTTCAGAGCTAAATATTGAAGAGTCAGGTTGTTAGGCCTGAAATGTGGACTCCCGAGTGAGTTGCACTAAAACAACAAGTGTTTCCTGGTGTTTGTTGGTAGTTTTTCCTAGCAGTGAGTTCCCTTGAGTTCCCAACTGAGTTATTCCTAGCTCCATGTGCCAGAGATACCTTGATAAACAAATGGGATGCTTGAGGGACTGAGATCAATGAAGGGGTACATTCCTTGGGTTGGGCAGGTCAAGAGGAAGAGAGCTGGTGGAAAATCAAGATAGCTGTAAGAGAATGCCAGTGGGTCATGAGAATTTTGAGTTGTGAGTGGCTAGTAAGAGACTACCCTCTTTTGTAGATTGCTAGCCTCATCTCGGGGGTGATTTGTTGTTGATATTTGGAACAACAATTCTATGGTTGGGTGGAGCGTCTGGCCCAAGCAGCTGGTTACATAATTGTTTATAAAAGATAAGTGTTTATCTTGTTTATGTTGTAATATGAGTTTAAATTTGTTGTGCATGAACTCTATGTTTGAGAAAGATGATATGTCGTTGTGTTGAGTTGCTTAGTTGCATTTCATGTCTAATTTTATAGTGTTATAGATGCATGTAATTAATAATAATAGAAAATAGATAAATCTGGTTTAATTCATAGCTAGAAGCTACAAGAAATTTAAATTAGTTAGCAAAGTTTCATTTTTGTGAGTTTTCTACACCGTAATGCCCCTCGGTTGGGCCGGGGAACATTACATACCTTGATTGCAAGGACATGGTGATTGCTTGAAGAACACAAGTTAGCTAGTTCCATGCCTTATACATGGAACGTTCTCCCCACAGAGTCACATATATGCTAAAACATGACATGTGCTTTAGATGGACTTTTTTTTATAATATTTGATCCATCTTTCATATATATATATAGGGGAGGTAGGGGATGTGTTAGTGATAAGACCAACAATGTCTGCAATGGAGCCAACAATTGTAGATACGACTTCATCAATTGACTTGAAGGTGAAATGTAGTTGGGGAAATGATGTACTTTCTTCTATGCAATGTTGAACAAGGGAGGTTGGATGTAAGAATGTATCCCAATCATTATTCAAGTGGCTATATAGTTTGTTTGCCTATTTGATAGTGACTGTGGAGATTAGGTAGACATGACCAATTTGGATAATATCGTAAACTGTATCTATGTAATCATTAAAGGAAGTGATATGTATCTCACCCCCCTCTATGTCAATAAAGTGAAATCCAAATACTTTGTGAGACCCTTGTTGGTTCTTGAATCGACAAAGGGTTGTCTTTTCCTTCGCTTGACCCTTCATGGACCAATTTAAGTTGCATGATCTCAATGCTCTAATATGAATAGGTGTTTGAATGGTGGGCAAAGAAGGAATTTGGGTAAATATGCATGCTTTTTTTAGTGGTGGATTTGGTCTGAAGCTTGGAGCAATATAGTGATTGAATGGAATATCAATATTGTGCATGAATCAATGATTTTCAAGAGTTGTGGTATGATAGTCCTGTATGAAGATAAAAAAAAACATCAGACATCAAATGAGTAGTTGGCATGTGGTGAAGTAAGTATTTCAAGCATATTACAATAGATGAATGAAACTTACATGCAATCGTTTATGATTGCATAGGTCCATTTTTCCAAATGTAGAATCAAACCCTTTTGAAGTTTTCCTAAAGCAACAAGGGCATTAAATTTGCTGGCAACATTATTTGTTGCATGTGTGCACCTTCAGATATAGAAGTGTGGAAGTGCAAGCTTGGAATTTTAATAGATTGAACAAGATTGACATCAACAATTTACAGGAGTGGTTGGATGTATGACAATGGTGCAAGCATCGAGTCGAGGGCATGCTTAGTTAGATGGGTTGACATATTGAAGTAGTGACAAACTTTAAAATAAAACCCTGCAGATGAAAGGGAATATGGAAACCAATTCAAAACCACAACTGGTTCCGACATAAACAATCATCGATAGGGTAAAGAATAAATGGAACTAAACAATTTGCACTCTTTCCTTGAGTTCAATATGCCTTTTAAACAAGCTCACACACACACATACATGTTTAAAAGTACAATAAAAAAAAGGGTGCATGTGAAAAAGTAAAAAGTGAATTTTACTAGTATATTAAAAAATGCACGTAACGAAGTCAAAGAAATATTTTACAATTGGTTTTACCATTGGTGGTTTCAAGTCCATGGTTTTAGAGGCCCATGGTATTTGCAATGGTGAAATAAAAATAATTAATTATTTAATTAATGAATCAACACATCCCTTCAAAATGGGTCATGATGATGTCTATAAATAAATGTAATATTTGAAGTGGAGAGTGTGAAATGGGTGGTGTTATCACCGTGAGTTTTTCAGGTTAGAGTCATTCCTAGATGAGTTGCAGTTCATGTGTCGAAGCATGTGAAGTCAGGTACTGGATAACGAATGGGTTGAAATCAACAAGTGGCGGGTCTGGCCCTTGGAGTCGGGATAGGGCGTCATAATTAGTCATGTGCGACTTGTAAAGGTCCTTTTCCCAAAAGGTCGAGTCATGTCAGAAAGAGGGAATGTACATGCCAAAGGTCGAGGAAAGTTGTTGAAATAAAGGTCACGTCGATGGATATAACGACCATCATCACCTAATTTTGAAGTAAAAAAGGTCAAGAAATCACGTTGCTCATATCACGTATACTCTGCAGCTCTTATCATTTGTACTTTGCACACTTTAGGGTGTATCTGTCATGCGAGTTTGCTGCGCAAATCTTCAGCCTGCTTCCAAACTTCTCGTCACCATGGATTTATCGTCCTCTTCCATGATTCCATCCCTTGCCCATTCAAGTATAAACACTGGTCACCTTGCATGCTTCTCCTTTACCTTCCGAATTTGTGCGTTGTCTGTGGTCTTTTCTACAAGTCTTGGGTCCTTTCGCTGTGGGAAGTTTGATTTCCATTGTTTGTATCGTGAGTTGGTTCATTCAAATTGTCGCGTCTCTAGTGTTTCCAATCATTGTTTTGGGCCTATCGTAGTTCAATGTGAGCTAGTGCATGAGACGATAGTTCTTCTCGCAGTCAGCCTCTCTTCTTTGGAATTTCTTCCTGTTGCGCTGAATTTCTTCCCACGTCTAGGTTCTCTGTCTTGCGACCAGTCTCTGAGTGCCTTGCCACCACTCCAGATTTTTTGTCACACTTCCCTACTGCGACGAGCCTAATGTTGTTGTTTATCACCGCGACGATCTCCTTCTGCACCAAAATTTTTCATCTCACCTTGTAGCCTCACAGTGGAATCATGGGGTTGATTCTGCTTGTCGTGCAAAGTTCCTGTCACTGTTGTTCCAATAGATCTCTGTGAAGTATATCATTCTCATATGACACTCAGAGAGGGTGATACTCTTCATTACTGCGAGCGCGAAATAAATACACATTTGCATCATGACAACATCCCAAGGCATAAGAAAGAAGTCGCAAAGCAGCGGGGCCGTGAGGTCCGAGCCTTAGGACTTGGCATTGATCAACAAATATCTGAATATCAGGGCATCTTTTGAACATGTTGGATGTATGTGCTATTGTGAGAATATCAAAGGATACAACGTGAAGCTGGCTGAACAATTCACTCTCAGGTTTGATGGGTTTCGCATGACCATTGCGGGAATCACATTCTGGGTGAGGGAGGAAACTCTATCAGTTTCGACGAAGATCCCTCCGCGCGGTGAAAAGTGGTCTAACGACATGCCTCTAGACGTATTATGCTATGAAGACTTTATCAAGCCAAACTACCTGAATGGGAAAATCAGATCGGGTGTTCTGAGTTAGTATTTCTTAGAGCCTTTCCAAAAGATCCTAAAGGTGATTAGTGTTAGAAAAACAGGACCGCGGAGCAATAAAATAAAACAAATGCAGAAACAAAACACAGAAGACACACAATACAAGAGAGACACAGATTTACGTGGTTCACCCAGTGTGGGCTACGTCCACGAGAGAAATTGCCAGGTCCT
>SNQJ01S0045877.1:12652-51766 GCA_010110895.2 Picea sitchensis
ATAGCCACAATACATTTCCCTCATAAAAGAGGGTTGCCTTCTAGGGAAAAAAACCCTAACATAATCTCTATCGTTAGATATGCGACCTTATAATGAATGGTCTAGATTTACAATGAAATTACAATATACTTTTACAAGGCAATTTTTGCTTCGGGGGCCCGCTTGCCCCCAGACCGCCCAACCGGGGGGATAGCCCCCCCGGACCCCGCAGAGGAGGTACTACACTCCCCCGCGTGGAAGAGTGTACATACTTCTGGGGTGTAAATACTTCATGGGGTATAAACACGACTGAAAGCAAGGACCTCTGAATCAGGAAGATAATCAGGCTCCACAACCAACAATTAGAAGGTATTTCACATGTGAAGGGAGGTTTGATAGACTATACCCATATCAAATCAGGTTGTTGATGCACTTCACGGGGAAAAGGCCTTTGAACTTACCTTTCTTCTTACATCGAAGCCTGGAAAGGATGGCAGACAACGTCCAAGCTGAAGCTGACTAACCAAAGAATAATTTATTCCATCTATCATTGATCAAGATGTTGGTAGTTGAGGAATTGAGATGGCAGGACAAAGACTGGGATTCATTTCTAATTTCAGTCGACATCCCCAGGGACCCCAAAGGAGACTTCCCTCTATCTGCAGGGAAAACAACACTTCACAGTGTAGGGGCAAGAGTGGAAGAGGCCACGGGAAAAGGAAAGGAAGTAGAAGTCTTGTCATCTCCACAACTAGCACCCTAGAAAAGAGGCAGGCTGAGGTTGATTAAGAAGCCCGAGGAAACCCAAGCTCCCAGCGAACCGTGCGCCCAGTCTGTTGTTCAGAAGTTACCCATGCGCATTGTTCGGCTAGAACCTATTGAAGGTTCAAGCATGGGAATTAGTGAAAGGCAAAGAAGGTTGGATACTGAAAGCATGGAGGTTTGGGAGTCGTCACAACAGCTGGAGAAAGCACAACTCACTATTGCCGAATTATATCAAGAGAACAAAGACTTGAGAAAACAGTTGGCAGAAAACATTGTTGAAGTGACAACGTTGCAGAGCTGAGCAAGGAATGCAAATTGGCTCAAAAGATAGCTTTGAGAGGCACAGGACGAAATCATCCAGTTGCGTGAGGAATAGAGGAAGTCAGAGGAAGGAATCGCAGAACACTTCAAGGAATGTGGACCAGACATAGATAACGTTCGTGCGGCTCTTACTAAAGCAAAGCTGAAAGGGAATGCGATCTTGTGGAGACAAGTGAAGAATCTGAACAGACGAAACTGGTCTCCGAGGAAAACACTTAGATTATTAAGGTTGTAGGTGAGGGTAGAGGCATGATTGACATAACCCCATTTTGTTTTTTTTGAACGTGGCACATAATCTTTCTCCCCACGTGTCTTGTTTCCTGCCGAGAAACAAAGAAGTCTGACGGGGCATCCGCGTGGTGAATATTCGTCACGTAGATGCTGTAAATCCACCTATTGAGGAGGAGAAGTGTAAGAGAAACGCATGACAGTTTTGGAGGGGATCTGTGTTTTCCCAAACTTTGTTGCCACCTAGAGTGCACGAGAGACATCCGATAGACATTCACCACACCAACTCACCACGTGCAGACTACAACCAGTGATCACGCAAATGCAACCAGAGTCCGTTGCACAAGGTGGCAGAGTTGCTGACAGTGCGATCGATCACTTGGGAACCCCGTAAAAGAAACACCAATGCATCACAACCTGAAGGTCGAATTGTACTCATAACTGAATGATGATGACGAAGGCTCCAATTATGTTATCAGTAGGGGCAGTTGGATTTCCATTTTTAGTAAACTCTATTCGAAAGGGCATCTAGCAGGGAGTAACCGAAACTGAAATTCTAGGAGAAGTATTTTGAGGCATAACAGCCCAAGAGGCATGGTTTTTTCTATATATTCTATCTTTTCAATGTAAGCCAGGTTGGCAAAGTACTGTAGACAAGGGACTCTCGAGTGTAATCTTTGAGCCTGATTGAAATGTAATGCAGAAGTCATGAGGATTTGATGAAAAGATTCTAATGGTGGTGGTTTGATGTATTGTGATCCTATCTATGCATGTACTTCATGTTTTCTGTATATTCATGCCTTTCCTTCTGTTTAAATTGGAACATTTAATAAGTCTAAAATTCATCACACGATGCTTTAAACTTCGCCATTTAAACTCTGTATTTTCTTCCAAGTAAGTTAGAATTCATCTTTAATGATGCTCTTAATTGTTTTATGTACTCTCTCTTCATTACACACACAACAACATTTGAACTAAAAGACCATCAATTGCTTAGCCTTTATCCTCTCAAAGTTTCACTCACCAAGTCATTGATTTCTCTCGCTTTCAGGAGGTTGACTCCATAGCCCACAGTTCTATATTTCCTTGCCAACGAAAACAGAAACAGTTCCCAAACACATAAATCTAGCTGACAATTCAAAGTCATTATATATTAGAGACTAAGCCTCATAGAGAGATCCGTCTCTAGGTTGGAAAGGCTAGTTTTCAGCTTTAAAGTTGGTCTATAGGTTACCTCTGTCATTTTTTCTCTTAGTCGAACAAATTTACAGAGTGATAACATCTTGGCGTCGTTGCTGGGGAACAAAATTGAAAAAACTTTCCCTGGGAAAATGACTAAAACTGTAGTTTTGACCCCCGAGGCTAACAATGGGTCAGACATCTATATTGGTTGAAGCCTTCTTACCCTGGCGACTCCAATAAATAAGACCAGTAGCATAGAGTAGTCAGAATCAGAAATCATGGCTCCAAAGAGAGTTTATACCAGAGTGAACGCTGATCCAGAACCTGTAGCACCCGTGTCTGATCCTGAAAAAATTCTGCGCAAAGCAAAGGAACAGATACCAGACCCATTCTATTACCTGGACATAAACCTATCTTTACCCAAGGACGGAGTACAAAGCATCGACGACCTTGACTTCGATATACTATTCGAACAAATTACGTTCAAGTCTATATCATAATCCTACTTGAATGAAATAGTTTTTGACGAGAACAAATTCCAGTCTGTGATACCAACTAACCCACCACGAACTGCTATAATCCCCACTCAAACCATCCATCCAGTTAAAAAACCTCCTAGAGTCATGGTAGTCAGGTTCGCCCCTCTTGCCTTGTCGACCCAGTTACATGATTTGCCCCAGAATTATAATCAGAGGATCAAATTATACGATGCCAAAGGAAATGCTTCTGCCCAAAAGCACTTGGATTGGCTTAATGATTTTTTTGACCTAGAAGAAGTTGATCATGAGGATGTGAAAATGAGATTGTTCGTGCAAAGTCTCTCAAGGGAAGCCAAAAAGTGGTTTAATGCCCTTCAAGGAGCGAGCATCCTTGATTTTGTAGCTTTTGAAACATTATTTCTTGCTAGATGGGGCGATAAAAAGAATCCTCTGCAGTTTCTAACTCAGTACAATAATATAAAAATATCACCAGAGGAAACAGTGCAAGAGTTTTCGGCCAGATTCATGAAATTTTATAACTCCATTCCCACAGAAGTCAAACCCCCTCCCAGAGCTGCTCAACTTCGATACGCTGATTCTTTTGGCAGTGACTTTGCCTTGTTGTTAAGAGGAAGAAGATCTAACACCCTAGATGGTATGATGAGTGACACAATTAAAGTTGATGTAAACATAAATATTAAACAAAATTTTGACAGAAATAGGAAAAGGCCCCAAGGGCATGCACAACCCTCTACATCTCGATCGACAGATGAAAAATTTGACGTGATGATGAAGACCATGGAAAAATTTATGGAAAGGATGTTTGTGGAGAACAAGCCTGCCATCAGGGAGCAAAACAATTTCTAGCTTAGAAATTAAAATTTTAGAAGAGCTCCAGCTCCGCAGATCAGGCAAAGGGATCATAGAGATCAAGGTGATCAACAGACAAGACCTCCTTTCCAAAACAACTATGCAAATGAAGACTTTGATCAAATGGTCCAAGACCAGATGCATTACTACGACGATACAAATACATACGTGTTCTTAACCAAAGGAGAACATGATCAATATATGGATGCGAATGATGTTTTTATGCTGGAGAATGATGATACATTGTGTTCGGAAACAAAGGAGTTCAGGAAGGGATATCACAATGCAATCATGTAGTTTCAGAAACAATATAACCTCAGGAGTAAAAAGACGTCTACAGAGCCCCCAAAGACAAATCCCACAAAGGAACCCCAGGTGAATACTCTTTCTTCGAGCCAACCAAAGAAAGATAATTCAACCAGGGATGCGACGGAGAAAGGAAAATCAAAGGAAGAATCCTCAAAGAAAGCACCTGAGGTGAGTAAGGAAACAAGCATCAAAGAGGTAGATAAAGCTCTTCCTCCTTTTAATTTTGAGAGAGAAATTACCAAATCAAAATATTTGCTCCATTTAATGAGCTAATCAAGAAGGGAGAGTATAGAAACCAGATCATTAAGATGTTAAAGATGGGAGAAGCTCCCGACACCTTGAACATCCAAGATGACCACTCTACCATCTTATTTGGTCCGCGCATAGAAGAAAGTGGCGATATTGATGATGTTCCTCCGTTCTATGTCAGTCTCAAAATTCACGACATGACTTTACATAACGCTATGCTGGATTTGAGCACGTCACACAATCTCATGCCGAAAGTGGTCATGGATGAGTTGGCCTTGGACGTCACAAGGCCTTATAAATATATTTTCTCTTTCGACTCAAGAAAGGTGAAATACTTGGGTTTGATCAAAGACTTGGTCGTGTCATTATCTCAAGTTCCATCGAAGAATCTGGTCATGGACGTGGTGGTTGCCGACATTCCCCCAAAGTTCGGCATGTTGTTATCTAGATCTTGGGCCGCAAAATTAAAGGGAACCTTGCAAATGGATATGTCTTACGCTACCATCCTTGTTTTCGGCCAAGAAAGGAGACTGTACAGAGAAGTGCTACTCAAGTACATGGTGAGTAGCAAAACCCAACCGAATAATCATCCCATCTACTATGTCGACGCCGAAATTGACTCCTCTATTTTTTATAATAACTTGAGTTTTGAAGAGGGAGAGTTGACTACTATCATGACTATTGAAGACAAGGCAGAGCATCAAATAGAGGAAAGCACAGATCAGAGAAACCACGTGAAGAATGAAATGTGGAATATGAGCTTCGATGGAGTTGTCAGCAAGGAGGGAGTCATAGCTGGTGTGTGGATTAACCCTCCCAAAGTGGGTACAAAACTCTACTCTTACAAACTCGCCTTCGATTGTACAAATAACATGGCCGAATATGAGGCACTAATTTTGGGTTTGAGAACTTTAAAGGAATTGGGCGCTAAAAGGATAGCAGTGCATGGAGATTTTGAGCTCATCATAAATCAGTTAAAGGGTATATACCAGTCCAAACATCCCAGACTAAGAGCATATAGAAATCTAGTACTGGATCTCCTTGAAGGGTTTTTAGAGTACAATTTGTCGGTGATCCCTATGGGGGAAATCAAATTGCAGATGCTTTGGCCACCTCAGCCTCGATGTTCAAAATTCCAATTTTTTCCAATAAGAAGTATGAAATTGAAGTCAAACATAGGCTCACAATACCTGATATCATAAAATATTGGCAAGTGTTTGAAGATGACAAACATGTGGAGAGATTCCTACAAATGAGTGACGAGTTTGCTAACGTGCATATTAATGATGAGTGTTGTTGTGAAGAGGATGAAGACGTAGCTGCGCACAGTAACGACGACCCCTTTTAGAATCAGATAGTTGGAAGGGACATATTGCAGCTAAAAAACAACATCATCCCCAAAGGTTTGGTCCCACTAGAAAAATTGTTTGATGACAATGATGTAGCCAGAAATCCTAGAATCACCATGAACGATGAGTATATCGAGGATTGCAACATCGATACTCACGAAAATCCTAAGATAATCATACTGTAAAAAACACTCAGTCTGGAAATCAAACAAAGGTATATTAGCCTAATGAAAGATTTCCCAGACGTTTTTGCCTGGAGTTATGAAGACTTGAAGGGCTACGACACTTGAGTAATTCAACATGTTATCCCCATTAAGGAAGATTAGAAACCTTTCAAGCAAAATTTGAGACGAATCAACCCTCTTTTGCTGCCACGAATTGAAAAGGAGGTAAAGAAACTATTTGATGCCAAAATTATTGTGTCCTTTAAATTTTCAAAGTGGATGGCTAACCTTGTGCCTATAAGAAAGAAGAGCGGTGAAATAAGATTATGTGTGGACTTTTAGAATCTAAACATGGTGTCTCTCAAAGACAACTATCTGCTTCCTAAGATGGATTAGATCCTGCAGAAGGTGGTTGGGTCCCAGAAAATGTCAATGTTGGACGGTTTTTCCGGTTACAATAAGATCATGGTGCACCCAGACGACCGGGAGAAGACAACCTTTACAACACCTTGGGGTACGTTCATGTAGCAAAAATGTCGTTTGGACTTATGAATGCTGGAGAAACTTTCCAAAGGGCCATGGATATAGAATTTGTTGAGGAGAAAAACAAGTTTATGGTGATTTACTTGGATGATATTACAGTGTTTTCTGATTTTGATGAACAACATCTTGAACATCTGAAGAAGGTGTTCGAGAAATGCAGAAAGTTTGGCATCTCATTAGATCCGAAAAAATCAAACTTTGGGATGAAAGAAGGAAAATTTTTGGGACACATCATCTCAAAGGAAGGCATAAAGATAGACCCCAGTAGGGTGGAAGGGATCCTGAAGATTGACACTCTCAGGAGCAAGAAACAAGTGCAGTCTTTCCTAGGAAAGGTAAATTTTCTGAGGAGGTTCATTCCAAATTTGGCCGAGATTATAAAGCACATCATGAATATGCTCAGGAAAGGTAATGAGATAAAACGGACTCCTGAAGCCAGGAAGTTGTTCGAAGATATCAAGGTGGCGCTCACCAAATCTCTAGTGTTAGCCAACCCAGATTTCACAAAGGACTTTATCTTATTTTCCTTTGCCTCGGAACACACCATCGTTGGCGTCTTGTTACAGAAGGATGAGCAAAATTTCGAAAATCCCATAGCTTATTTCAGCAAGACATTGAGAGACTCCCCACTAAGGTATGATATCATGGAAAAACAAGTGTATTCCTTGGTGAAGGCCCTCAAGGAATTCAAGACTTATATACTTCATTCTYGCATCATCGCTTATGTGACAAGCAATTCTGTTAAGGATATCTTGACCTAGCCCGATCCTGAAGGGAGAAGGGGTAAATGGATCACATTCATGTTGGAATATGACCTCAAAATCAAGCCTACAAAGTTGATTAAAGGTCAGGGGCTTGTAAAGTTGATGGCGCGGTCAAACTGTGATGTTTTGGGAATAAATTTCATTGTTGATATGTTAGAGAATCCACAAGAAGGAGCAGTCCTGAAGGCATCTCAAAAATTCATCGATTCACCTTGGTACACTGACATCATTTACGTGTTAAGGAATTTGCAAGCTCCTCTAGGGTTAAACAAAACCAAACCCAAGTTTTTGAAATTGAAAGCGGATAAGTTTTGCATCCTGGGCAATTCTCTATATTGGAAGTATCCAGGAGGGATCTTGCTGAATTGTTTGCTGGAGGAAGCTACAGAACGAACTATCAAGGAATTTCATAAGAGGGACTACGGGGGGCATCATTACTGGAAGACCACTGCAAACAAAATCTTGAGGGCGAGATTCTATTGGCCCAGTGATTTTGTGGATGTGTACAAGGAAGTCTCCAGTTGCCACAAATGTCAGATATTCTACGGGAAAAGGAAACTGCATCCCCTGCCTTTAAAGCCTATCTTTGTCGAAGCACCGTTTATGCAATGGAGTATGGATTTTATAGGAGAAATCCATCCGCCATATTCAGCTCAACATAAATGGATACTGACAGCCACAAAATACTTCACCTAGTGGATCGAAGCAGTCCCCACAAGGCAAGCTACCAACATAGTTATCATTCAGTTTTTAGAGACTAATATCTTGTCCAGATTCTGTTGCCTAGTCAAGATTATCACCGACAATGCGACAACATTCAAGTCTAAGAAGATGGAGAAGTTCTGCAATGATTACAATATAACTCTGGGACATTCTACAACTTATTACCCACAAGGTAATGGATTGTCGGAGTCATCTAACAAAAGTTTAACCGTGATTATTAAGAAACTTATGCAGGACAACAAGAAGTCTTGGCACAAGAAGCTTATCTATGTGCTATGGGCCGACATAATCACTACCAAAAATTCCATCTCCACATCACCTTTCCAAATTGTATATGGTGCGGAGGAAGTTTCACCGTTTCATTGGGATTTCTAGTCAGGAGATTGTTGTAAGAGAAGGAAGCTTAATCAAACGATACTCAAAGGAGGATACACCAGTTGGTACATGCGTAACAAATGAGGGAACAAGTCTTCAACAAATCACTACTTCACCAAGACAAAATGAAGAGGATTTTCGACAAACACACTAAGCAGGAGGATTTCAAAGTAAATGATCTGGTACTGAGGTGGGACGCGARGAATGAGGACAAAGGTAAGCATGGAAATTTTGATCACCTTTGGATGGGGCCATTCAAGATTGTCACATATCACAGGAACAATGCATATTTGCTACAAGATCTTAATGGAGAGATCGCCAGTGGAGGGCTTGTGAATGGAAGGTTCCTCAAACATTTTCTCATTTAGTAAGTCTTTCAGTATGTCATGTCATTTTAAATAGCCATTTTTATTTTTTTAAAGAAGGTGTTTTGAGTCAGTAGTCAGCATAAAATTGAAGCCCAAAGTGAAGGTGATCCGGATTTTATGAGCATAACGAAATGAATACAGATTATTAACAGGTGCTTAACACAAAATAACATAGATACAGTAAAACTGGTTTTCTATTCAATAATGAAATAAGCTGAAACTGTAAAATGCAGCGGAAACAAGCTTGCTGGAATGGTGGCGGCTTATCTCTGAGAAGAGATGTGACGGAAATGCGCATTCGCAAGAAGAAGGTTACAATGAGGCCTTGAAGGCCTTTTTACAATAAGAAAGAATGCCAAAAACCCTAGACATCGAAAAACCTAACCCTAGGATATGAAGCGCCAAAAGTCATGCGGGCCCCGTTTGGGTAAGTTTGTACATCAACTTCCCGGGGTCATAACTTTTGCATACGATCTCCGTTTTAGGCGTGTGATAGCCCGTTGGAAAGGTATCGTCAAGGAGATTCATTTTGGGGGCTCAATAAATCCCTTGGATATCATTGAGGAGATCGATCAAGAAAAACCTTCAGTTAGGCCCTCAAAATGGCCCTGGAATTTAAAACTGCTAAAAATAGTAAATTGCCAAAATTGTCAGAAAGTTGTTTTGAGCCAGTTGGAAAAGGTGGGTGGCCACCGATATCCATCTGGATCAGAAGGCCCTAATTTTATGTTGAGTCTAGTCGTAACTGTGTCAAGAGGGTCTGGTATGACTCTTTTTCGTTGTTTCTTAGATTCTGTAAATCAAATAATGCCCAATGGTCAGGCACCTGGTCTGTTGTTATTTTCCACTTCACCAAGAGGATAACATCCCCATTGGAGCCAACTGTTATCACCATGATTTTTTCAGGTTAGATTCAGTCCTAGATGAGTCGCAGTTCGTGTGTTGAAGCGTGTGAATTCAGGTACTGAATAACGAATGGGTTCAAATCAACAAGTGGCAGGTCTGGCCCTTGGAGTTAGGAAAGGGCATCATAATTAGTCATGTGCGACTTGTAAAGGTCCTTTTCCCAAAATTTTGAGTCATGTTAGAAAGAGGGAATATACGTGCCATAGGTCGAGGCAAGTTGTTGGAATAAAGGTCACATCGATGGATATAACGACCATCATCACCTAATTATGAAGTCAGAAAGGTCAAGAAATCACGATGCTCATATCACGTATACTTTGCAGCTCTTATCATCTGTACTTTGCACACTTCAAGGTGTACCCATCGCGCGAGTTTACTGCACAAATATTCATCCTGCTTCCAAACTTCTTGTCACAATGGATTTATCATCCTCTACCATGATTCCATCCTTTGCCCATTCAAGTATAAATATTGGTCACCTTGCATTCTTCACCTTTACCTTCCGAATTTGTGTGTTGTTTGTGGTCTTTTCTGCAAGTCCTGGGTCCTTTCGCTGTGGGAAGGTTGATTGCCATCATTTGTATTGTGAGTCGGTTCATTCAAGTTGCTGCGTCTCCTACATTTCCAGTCATTGTTTGGGGCATGTCGGAGTTCGCTACGAGCTAGTGCGCCAGATGGTAGTTCTTCTCGTAGTCAACCTCTCTTATTTGGAGTTTCTTCTTGTCGTGTTGATTTCTTCCCACATCTAGATTCTCTATCTCGCGACCAGTCTCTGAGCACCTTGTCAACACTCTAGAATTTTTCGTCGCGCTTCCCTACTGCGATGAGCCTACCCTTGTTGTTTATCACCGCACCGATCTCCTTCTGCACCAAAGTTTTTCATCTCTCCTTGCGGCCTTGTAGTGGACTCCTGGGGTTGATTTCGCTTGTTGCACAAAGTTCCTGTCACTGTTGTTCCAACAGATCTCTACAAAGTATATCATTATCATCTACCGCTCTCAGAGGGTGTTACTATTCATTATTGCGCACGCAAAACAAATACACATTTGCATCATGACAACATCCCAAGGCACAATAAAGAAGGCACGAAGCGGCAGGGCCATGAGGTTCGAGCCTCAGGACCTGGCATTGATCAACGAAGATCTGAATATCATGGCATCTTTTGAACAGGTCGGGTGTACACGCTATTGCGAGAATATAAAAGGATACAATGCGAAGCTGGCTGAACAATTTGCTCTAAGGTTTTATGGGTTTTGTGCGACCATTGCGGGAATCATATTCTGGGTGACGAAGGAAACTCTATCAGTTGTGACAGAGATCCCTCCGCACAGTGAAAAGTGGTCTAAATGCATGCCTCTATACGTACTATGCTATGAAGACTTTATCAAGCCAAACTGCCTGAATGGGAAAATCAGAGCGGGCTTTCTGAGTCAATATCTCCAGGAGCCTTTCCAAAATCTCCTAAAGGTGATTAGAAGGTATTTCACTTGTGAAGGGAGGTTTGATAGAGTATATCCATATCACATCAGGATGTCGATGCACTTCATAGGGAAAAGGCCTTTGAACTTACCTTTCTTCTTACATCGAAGCCTGGAAAGGATGGCAGACAACGTCCAAGTCGAAGCCGAAAAACCAAAGAAGAATTTATTCCATCTATGATTGATCAAGATGTTGGTAGTCGAGGAATTGAGACGGCGGGACAAATATTGGGATTCATTTCTAATTTCAGTCAACATCCCYAAGGACCCCAAAGGAGACTTCCCCCTATCCGCGGGGAAAACAACATTTCACAGTGTAGGGGCAAGAGTRGAAGAGGCCACGGGAAAAGGAAAGGCAATAGAAGCCTCGTCATCTCCATAGTTGGCACCCCAGAAAAGAGGCAGGTCGAGTTTGATCAAGAAGCCCGAGGAAACCCAAGCTCGCAGCGAACCACGCACCTAGTCTGTTGTTGAGAAGTTACTCATGTGCATTGTTCAGCTAGAACCTGTTGAAGGTTCAAGCAGGAGAATTAGTGAAATATTGAGAAGGTCGGACACTGAAAGTGTGGAGGTTCGAGAGTCGTCGCAGCAGCTGGAGCAAGCGCAACTCGCTATTGCCAAATTATATCAGGAGAAAAAATACTTGAGAAAAAAGTTGGCAGAAAATACTGTTGAAGCGACAACGTCACAGAGCCGAGCATGGAATGCAAATTGGCTCAAAAGATAGCCCAGGGAGGCGCAGGATGAAATCATCTAGCCGCGTGAGGAATAGAGGATGTTAGAGGAAAGAATCGCATAACACTTCAAGGAATGTGGACTGACCATGGATAACGTCCGCGTGGCTCTTGCCAGGACTCAAGCATAGCTGAAAGGGAATGCAGTCTTGTGGAGACAAGTGAAGAATCTGAACAAACAAAATTGGTCTCTGAGGAAAACACTCAGATTATTAAGGTTGCAGGTGAGGCCAAAGGCATGATTGACATAACCCCATTTTGTTTTTTTTTAACGTGGCACAAAATCTTTCTCCCTGCATGTCATGTTTCCTGCCAAGAAACAAAGAAGTCTGATGGGGCATCCGCGCAGTGAATATTCGTCGTGTAGATGTTGTAAATACACCTATTGAGGAGGACAAGTGTAAGGAAAATGCATGATAGTTTTGGAGGGGATGCGTTTTTTCCCGACCTTCGTTGCCACCTAGAGCGCACAAGAGACATCTGACAGGCATTTTCCACACCAACTCACCACATGCATACTACAACCAGTGATCGCGCAACTGCAACCAAAGTTCATTGCACAAGGTGGCAGAGTTGCTGATAGTGCGCTCGATCACTCAGTCACCCCACAAAAGAAACGCCAATGCATCACAACCTGAAGGTCGAATCATACTCATAACTTAATGATGACGACGAAGGCATCAATTATTTTATGAGTAGGGGCAGTTGGATTTCCATTTTTAGTAAACTTTATTCGAAAGGGCATCTGGCAGGGAATAACTGAAACCAAAATTCTAGGAGAAGTAGTTTGAGGCATAGAAGCCCAAGAGGCATGTTTTTTTCTATATATTCTATCTTTTCAATGTAAGCTGGGTTGGTAAAGTAGTGTAGACAAGGGACTCTCGAGTGTAATCTTTGAACCCAATTGAAATGTAATGTAGAAGTCCCGAGGCTTTGACGAAAAGATTCTAATGGTGGTGGTTTGATGTATTGTGATCCTATCTATGTATGTACTTCTTGTTTTCCATATATTCATGCCTTTCATTCTATTTAAATTGGAAAGTTTAATAAGTCTAAAATTCATCGCGCGGTGCTTTAGACTTCGCCATTTAAACTATGTGTTTTCTTCCAAGCAAGTTAGAATTCATCTTTAATGATGCTCTAAATTGTTTTATGTACTCTCTCTTCGCTACACACACAACAACATTTGAACTGAAAGATCATCATCTGATTAGCCTTTATCCTCTCAAAGTTTCACTCACCAAGTCATTGATTTCTCTCGCTTTCAGGAGGTTGACTCCATAGCCCACAATTTTGTATTTCCTTGCCAACGAAAATAGAAACAGTTCCCAAACACATAAATCTAGTCGAGAATTCAAAGTCATTATGTATTAGAGACTTAGTCTCAGAGAGAGAACCCTATCTAGGTTGGAAAGGCTAGTTCCCAGCTTTAAATTTGGTCTGTAGGTTACCTTTGTCATTTGTTCTCTCAGTCGAACAATTTACAGAGTGTTAACAGGTGGAAATGTAATATTTGAAAAGAAGATTATGATATGAGTAAAGATTGAATATCATTCCAAAAAGAGAGAGTGATGAAGAAGAATGTGTGTGTGTGTGAGAGAGAGAGACAATATAGCAAACAAATCAAGTGAATGCAAAAATAGCAAGCTGACTTGGTAAAGGCAAATCTAGAAAATACACCTTGTGGAGGCAGAAATAGCGAACAAATCTGATGAAGGCAAAAATAGTGAATAGATATGGTGAAGGCAAAAGTAGCAAGAAAACATGGTGAAGGAAATGCAAATGTTCATCATCTTTTGAAGAATTTATATTGTAATTGAGGGTTGGTGCCACTCAAACAAAGAGTTTGGTGTCTCTTGCTAAGTCGATGCTTAGCGGTGAGGATTGGTGTCTTAGTAAGTTGGTGCCTATGAAGATCTATAAGAGTAGGTTGGTTCCTATGAGGATTTGTTCCAGTGGGGATTGGAGTCTCCAATAGGTTGGTGCCTATAAATTTTTGTAATAGTAGGTTGGTGGCTACAAAATTAGAAAGAAAATTATTTGTGGTTTTCTCCCATATGGGTTTCCATGTAAATTTTGTGTACCGTGGTTAACCTTATGTGCGATTGCTTTATTATGATTGATGAATGTTTAAATAAATAAAATAGTGTCTGATACTAATTCAAACCCCCCTCTCTGTATAAGTGTGTGCTGAATAATTGGTACCAGAGCAGGTTCCTTTGGAAACAGTCTAATCGCTGGAAGGTAGAGCTCAGGAGCACACATGGTTGGGCAGGAACGTTTCTCCACAAACAGGGCTATGTTGTTTGATAGAACAAACTATGCCTTCTGGAGCATAAGGATGCAAGTTAATGGATCCTGGTTTTGGTATTTGGCAATCAGTCGAGACTAGTTATACATCCCCAACAACTCCACCAACAGATGCAACTGAGAAGAAGCCTAGTGAAAACAATGCAAAAGCCATGAATGCCATCTTGTGTGGTCTATCAGAATCTGAGTTTATCAAGGTGATGCATTGTAAATCAACAAAAGCAATTTGGGACAAATATTCAAAATATTTATGAAGGCGACGACAAGGTTAAGAAGGCAAAGCTTCAAACTCATAGAAGATAGTTTGAGAGTCTAAAAATGAAAGACAAAGAAAATGTCATAGTCTCTCTCCTTCGTGTGGATGAAATTGTCAATATCATCAGAGGACTTGGTGAAATAGTTGAAGAACCAATGATTGTACGTAAGGTATTAAGGTCAATCCCCTTAAGATTTGATGCAAATGCTTCCGCTCTTGAAGAAATGAAGGATATTGATAAATTAACAATGGATAAATTGCATGGGATTCTCCCTGCATATGAAATGAGGGCTGAAAAACAAAATCCATCAAAGAAAGAAGCAACTTTCAAAGTCTCAAAGAAGATGAAGAACAAAGAACACAAACCAGGTGATTGTTCCAGGTGTGAGTCAGATGCAAAGGAAACACAATTTGTGAGAAAAATAAAAAAGGGATCTAGAAAATACAAAGATAAGCTTCCCTTTAAATGTTTTAATTGTGGAAAAGTAGGACACTTTGTTTTTAAGTGTCCATACACAAAAAATGAAAGTAATTGTGATGAAGAAGACCATAATGTAAAGAAAGAGAGCAAACATCATCAAAATAACCACAAACATGACAAGCACGAAAAGAAGAAGAACTCTTATAAGCAGAAGAAGAGTCTCTACTTAAAAGGGGTTAGTGACTCATATGAAGAGAGTAGTGAAAGTAGTTTCAATATTGATAGAGAAGAAACTCTCTTTATGGAAATTGAAACAAAGATTGATGAAGACAAAGGGGAAAAAATGATGGATTCAGAAGAAGAAGAAAACGTTGAAACAAATGAGGAAGTGGATCTTGAAGAAGAACTCATGTGTGCCTTAAGCGAAATAAAAAATCTTAGGAAAAATAATTTGAAACAAAATGAGTAGTTGCAAAAACATGAAGAAGAGGATCATGATTCAAAAACCAAAATTTCATAAAGAATTCAAGAATTATAAAATATTATCATGAACCTAAATGTTCAATTAGAAGAAGCAAGAAAGATAGAATAAGTGGTGAGAATCTAACTAAAGGAAAATGAAGAAAACTGTGAAAAGTTAGAATCTATAAATTGTTTCCCTAAGAAAAGAACTCGAGAAAACAACTATTAAGTTAAATAGAAGCTTGAAGTTTTAAAAGAGTGTTGAAACCTTAGATGGTATCATCAATTTTTAAAGGTCTCCATTCATTAAGACTGGTCTTAGCTATGATAAGAGTCAAGTGACCACCAAAGAAGATTCAAAAGCTACAGAGCCATCAATGAAAGTAAATGAAGGAAAATCTAAAAGTTATGTTGATGTACTCAAAAGTTTCATCAACAAGAAGAAAGAAAATGATGTTCTGTAGAAAATTGGCATTCCTTTCAAAGATAACAAGGACATATTAAAAAGATCTTTCCACCAAGGCGACCTCACATAACCCAATACAAAAATTCTTTCTTTGAATATTGCTTTTGTTGTAATCATTTTGGTCATAAAGCAATAAATTGTACAACATGTCCTATATATTATTATGTGTGGAACAATTACATGAGTACTTATGGGTTCTCAAATAGAAAATATAATTCATTTGACCCTTTATTTGATTACAATGTTGTATGTTATAAGTGCAACAATTATGGTCATATAGCATGATTTTGTAGAAGTGGCCTAGAGGAAACTTCTAGACAAAACAGGGAAGAAAGTATCCTTGCCAAACAAAAGAAAGAACCCACATGAATTTTGAAAATGAAGCAGGAACAAAAAAAACACAAGGAGGAGTAGATGCTTGTGCAAACTGCCCTTCATGCTTAAAATAAAGGAAACCAATGGTACATTGATAGTGGATGCTCAAGCCACATGACATGCGACAAGAGCAAGTTTCTCATTCTGAAATAAGTTAACGAAGGCGAGGTGACATTTGGAGATAATGTTATTGCAAGGATAGATGAAAAAGGTACTCTCAATATCAACAATGGAAAAACTAAAACAAAAAATGTCTTACATTTTGAAGGTTTGAAACACAATATCCTCATTGTTAGTCAAATGTATGATCAAGGACACAATCTCACATTTCATTCTCAAGGTTGTGAGATAAGGAAGAAAGTCTCGGGAATATTAGTGGAAAATGCATATAGAACATCAAACAGTGTATATATCCTCAATGAGATCCAAGGAGAAAAGTGATACATGGGACAAATAGATGAAAGTTGGGTATGGAATAGAAGAATAGACCATATTAACTTTGATAATCTAGTAAAAATCAACACTAAACAAACAGTGAGAGACATGCCAAAGATTGCTAAACCTTCAAACACTCTTTGTAATAAATTTCAGCATGGGAAACAGAAGACAAGAAGAAACTTCAAATCAAAGGAATACTCAACAATGAAGCCATTGGAACTCGTTCATACAGATCTTTTTGGGCCTATAAGAACACAAAGTCTACAAAGTGAAAATTACTTCATGTTGCTCATTGATAATTATTCTAGAATGATGTGGGATTCACGTTCCTAAAAAAGAAAAATATGAAGCATTTGAGAAGTTCAAAGCATTCAAAGCCTTGGTTGAAAACAAGACTGATTTGAAAATCAAATGCTTGAGGGGTCGGAGACAAAGGAGGTGAGTTTATCTCACATCAATTTGAAAGAAATTTAATGAGATTCAAAGATAAAAGACATTTTAAATTGAGAACTCATAGCGGGGTGAGTGGTAGAAAGGAAGAATTGAACCAAACAAGAGATGGAAAGAACAATGTTCAATGAAGCCAAAATATCATTCATATTTTGGAGAGACAAGAGCAAGCTTCAAATCAAAGGAATACTCAACAATGAAGCCATTGGAACTCGTTCATACAGATCTTTGTGGGCCTACAAGAACACAAAGTCTACAAGGTGAAAATTACTTCATGTTGCTCATTGATGATGACTCTAGAATGACGTGGGTTACGTTCCTAAAAGAAAAATATGAAGCATTTGAGAAGTTCAAAGCATTCAAAGCCTTGGTTGAAAACAAAACCGGTTTGAAAATCAAGTGCTTGAGATCAGACAAAGGAGGTGAGTTTATCTCACATCAATTTGAAGAAATTTGTGAGATTCAAGGAATAAAGAGACATTTTTCAGCTACAAGAACTCCATAGCAGAATCGAGTGGTAGAAAGGAAGAATTGAACCAAACAAGAGATGGAAAGAACAATGTTCAATGAAGCCAAAATATCATTCATATTTTGGAGAGAAGTAGTCAATACCATGGTCTACATTTTGAATAGAGGGAAAATCAAAGTCAATAACAACAAAACACCTTATGAATCATGGAAACATAGACCAACAATAGTTAAATACTTCAATTTTTTTGGAATCAAGTGCTACATAAAGAGAGATGATGAGGATTTGGGAAAATTTGACTCCAGAACTGATGAAGGTATCTTTCTTGGTTATTCATAAAAAAACAAATCTTATAGATGTTACAGTACAACATTGTGCAAAATCATAGAGAGTGTCGATGTAAAAGTGGATGAATCAAGGTATCAAAAGGTGAAAGCACAAGTAAATGTTCAAACACATGATACAAGTTGCAAAGAAGAAAAATAAGAAGAAGAAGAAACCAAACATCAATATATAAAGACACGTGTAGATTTGTCAGAAAGAATCATTCGGAAAATCTAATTCTTGGTCATAAAGATACAGGAGTTCAAACTAGCAGATGATTAGCAAGTGCTACAAAACATGCATACTTATCCTTGATATCTATAATAGAGCCTAAGAATTTTACATCAGCCAATGAAGACAATCATTGGATTGATGCTATGGAAGAATAGCTAAGTCAATTGAAAACAATGAGACACATGAACTTGTTCCAAGGTGAAAATATAAAAATGTGATTGGCACCAAGTGGGTTTTCAGGAACAAGTTATATGAAGATGGGCAAGTAATAAGAAATAAAGCAAGATTGGTTTGTAACATTATGCTCAAGTTGAAGGTGTTGATTTCGAAGAAACCTTTGTTCTGGTTGCAAGACTAGAAGCTATCAAAATGTTTTTGGCACTTGTATGCTTCAAGAACTTTAAAGTCTATCAAATAAATGTCAAGTCAACCTTTCTCAATGGAAATCTAGAGGAAGAAGCATACATTGAACAACTAGAAGGGTTCTTATTATCAGAAAATAAGGATCATGTGTGCCAATTGAGGAAATCACTTTATGGGCTAAAGCAAGCTTCCAGAGCCTGGTATTCAAGACTAAACAAATATCTGCAACATCAAGGCTTCAAAAGAGGAATTGTTGATAGCAATCTCTACATCAATACAATAAGAGAGAATTAGTTGATTGTTGTGGTTTATGTAGATGACATTATTTTTTGTGGTAGCATGAACAAAATGTGCCAAGAGTTTGCAATACAAATGAAGAAAGAATTTGAGATGTCTATATTGCTTGGTGAATTGTCATTCTTTCTTGGATTACAAAATTTTCAATCTGACAAAGGCATATTCATTTCATAAACCAAGTATATCAAGGATATGTTGAAGAAATTCATAATGGAAGATTGTGCACTAGTAATCACACCCATGCTTACATATTGTAAATTGAGCGAAGATGGTGACTCTCTCGAAGAAAACCAAACAAGCTCCAGACCGGTATCCAAGACTAAACAACATCCGCAAACATCAAGGTTTCCAAAGAGGAATCATTGTTGATAGCAACTTTACATCAATACAATAAGAGAGAACGAAGATTGTTTTTTTTCGTATTTATGTAGATGAGCATTATTTTTTGTGGTAGCGGCTGAACAAAATGCCAAGAGTTTGCAATACAAATGAAGAAAGAATTTGAGATGTCTATACTTGTTTGGTGAATTGTCATTCTTCTGATTACAAAATTTTCAATCCGACAAAGGCATATTCATTTCAAAAAACCAAGTATATCAAGGAAATTTTGAAGAAATTCATAATGGAAGATTGTGCACTAGTAATCACACCCATGCTTACATATTGTAAATTGAGCTGCATGGTGACTTCCTCAAGAAACCGTAAACATTGTATAGGTCAATGATTCGCAGCCTACTATAAGTGACAAATACCTGGCGTAAACGCGTAAGTAGTAGGATTGGCTGTAATGTACCGTCGTGCACTCACAAAAATAAACTCATGTACAAGCAATGAAAGGAATATTCAAATATCTAAAGGGCATCTTAGCCTTCAACTTGTGGTACTCGTGAGGTGAAGATTTTAATCTAACAACATCTGGGGATGCGGATTGGGTAGGTAGTGTTGATGATAGGAAAAGTACAAGTGGAGGAGGCAGTGTTGATGATAGGAAAAGTACAAGTGGAGGAGCATTCTTTCTGGGCAACAATCTAGTGTCTTGGTTAAGCAAGAAACAATCTGCAGTTTCTCTATCCACAATAGAGGCTGAGTATATAGCAGCAGCATCATGTTGCACACAAGTTATTTGAATGATGCAAACATTGAGAGATATTAAGGTAGAATATGACCATCCAATCTCAATAATTTGTGATAACACAAGTGTGATAAATATTTCAAAGAATCTCGTTATGCATTAAAAAACAAAGCATATTCCAATCAAGTATCACTTCTTAAGAGAACAAGTAGCGGAATTGAATGTTAAGATGGAATATATTGCCACCAAAGAACAAATTGCAGATATTTTCACAAAACCCCTTCCCAAAGAGACATTTGAATATCTCAGACAAAAATTAGGAGTGATATCCATCTCATCTAGTCACTAAGTGCTTAAGGAAAAGCACAAGCTCAAGGGGGCATCACTTTGGAATTGATGTTAAAGGGGGAGAGTTGCAGACATGGAGAGCATTGTAGACAAGGGGAGTATTGCAACAAGGGGGATAATTCTTTCTATTTCCGAGGGATTATGTATTTTGTCACACGATTGCCATCAATGACAAAGGTGGAGATTGTTGAACATGTTGTCATTGATGTTTTGCTAAGGCATGTGCAAGCAAGGGGGAGCATCTCAAGATATATAAATATGTGTGTGTGTGTGTGTTTACAAGTATAATAAAAAAAGGGTGCACGTGAAAAAGTAAAGAGTGAAGTTTGCTGGTATTTTACAATTGGTTTTACCATTGGTGGTTTCAATCCCATGGTATTTGCAAGGATGAAATACAAATAATTAATTATCTAATTAAATAATCAACACATCTCTTCAAAATGGGTCATGATGATGTATATAAACAAATGTAATATTTGAAGAGGAGAGTGTGAAATGGGTGGAAATGTAATATTTGAAGAGAGTGTGAAATGGGTGGAAATGTAATATTTGAAGAGGAGAACATGATATGAGAAAATATTGAATATCATTCCAAAAGGAGAGAGTGACGAAGAAGAATATATATATGTGACAATATAACGAACAAATCAAGTTGATGCAGAAATAGCAAGCGGACCTGGTAAAGGCAAATCTAACAAACAAACATTGTGGAGGCATAAATAACGAACAGATTTGGTGAAGGTAGAAATAACAAATAGATATGGTGAAAGCAGAAGTAGTGAGCACACATGGTGAAGACAATGCGAATGTTCATCGTCTTTTGAAGAAGTTATATTGTAATTGAGGGTTGGTGCCACTCAAACAAAGAGATTGGTGTCTCTTGCTAAGTTGGTGTTTAGCGGTGGGGATTGGTGTCTTCAATAGATTGGCGGCTACGAAGTTCTGTAAGAGTAGGTTAGTGCCTACTAGGATTTGTACCAATGGGGATTGGTGTCTCCAGTAGGTTGGCACCTACAAATTTTTGTAATAGTAGGTTAGTCCCTACAAATTTATAAATAATTTGTTTTTGTGGTGTTTCCCAAAAGGGTTTCCACATAAATTATGTGCACTATTGTTCATTTTATGTATGATTGCTCTCTTATGATCAATGAATGTTTAAATAGATAAAATATTATCTTACATTGATTCACTCCCCCTCAGTATAAGTGTTGTGCTCAACAAGCACCACTCATGACAATACCAAGTTTCGATCATAATTCATGTAGAGTTGTGATATAGTAATTGAAACAAAACTAGACCATGCAAACAATTTGAATTTAAACCCTAACAAGTAAAAAGCCTCAAAATTACTAACTTATGAAAGTGCAAAAATACTAACTTATGAATAGCTACAACCATAAAATCATATCATACTTTGTCCATGAAGTCTGTGTATAGCTACAACCAATCTTATAAATGATGGAACAATAAAACTAAAATATTCATTTAATGTTTTATACGATTAATCCATGTTTTCTCAAATAATGTGAATGTAAAGAATTCACATACAAAATTGTTAAGGTCTTAATTATAAAAGAAATTTGAAGAAAAAAAATATTTTTTTCTAATTTATCTTTTATCATACATGTCTTGTTTCTCTATAGTTTTTCAAACACGATTCGCGTGAACAACAATTTAAGTAGCGAAGTTTAAATGATTCTTTGAGATTTCTAAATTTTAATATTTTAATAATCTATGATTAATATAATTAGTAATGTATCAACTAATTAAATGTTAATTTTAAATTATTATTATATATGAATACCACAAATATTAATAATCTATGATTAATATATAATAATGTATAAATTAATTAAATGTTAATTTTAAATTATTATTATATATGAATACACATAATGGACTTCTAAATCTTGATTTTTTAATTTTTAATTACTAGAATAAATAATTTATAAACTAATAAAAACTTAATATTAAACTTGATTTTTTATTTTTTAATTACTAGAATAAATAATTTATAAACTAATAAAAACTTAATATTAAAACATTATATATGAAAAAATGATAATCCAATATAATGTCCTCTCTCTAAGTAGTGAAGTTTAAATGATTCTTTGAGATTTCTAAATCTAAATATTTTAATAATCTATGATTAATATAATTAATAATGTATAAACTAATTAAATGCTAAATTTAAATTATTATTATATATGAATATCATAAATATTAATAATCTATGATTAATATAATGTATAATGTATAAACTAATTAAATGTTAATTTTAAATTAAAACTAATCAAAACTTGATATTAAAACATTATATATGAAAAAACGATAATCCAATATAATGATCTTCTCTCTAAGTAACGAAGTTTAAATGATTCTTTGAGATTTCTAAATCTTAATATTTCAATAATTTATGATTAATATAAATAATAATGTATAAACTAATTAAATATTAATTTTAAATTATTATTATATATGAATACCACAAATATTAATAATCTATAATTAATAATGTATAAACTAATTAATGTTAATTTAAAATTATTATTATATATGAATACCACCTAGGAAACTTCTAAATCTTGTTTTTTTAATTTTTTCATTACTAAAATAAATAATTTATAAACTAATCAAAACTTAATATTAAAACATTATATATATAAAAAATAATAATCTAAATGCATTCAATCTAAATGCAACAATATAGATAATTTTCGTTGTTTCAACGAAAATGCATTCAATCTAAATGCAACTCTTGAATTTGAATACAACGTTTAAATAATTTTTTAAACATGTAGTTTAATAAATTATATATTTACAATAAAATATTTAAAAAAAAAATTAAACCAAAATGTAATTCAAAGGAAACAAGTAGTGCATATAGTGGAGTGAAATGTTGATAGGAAGATATATGAGACTAATGGATATGAGCTAGGAGAGGTTTACTTTTCATATTTATTGTTTTGGGGTGTTTACTGTTCATTGTATGAGTTTGTTAGTACAATAACGGAGCTAAGAAAATAATGGCAATACAAAACACAAATAAATGATCTAGTCATAGGGTTAAGTAGCAGCTTGTGCAGAAGATAGTTGGGACGCAAGTGGAGGGTGTTTAGAATTTGGTACACATTCACAAAGCTAGCGAATGGAAAAGCCATTGAAACAAAATATCAGATAAAGTAACACAATTTTCGATAGTGCACCAAATTTCAACCAATGATGTAGAGATCAATACAAGAAACATGATTACACAGTTAACATAACATACTTGGATGAGCTATTGCAGCAAGCATTTGGTGAAATTGAATGGTGAATGGAGTCTTGTCAAGAAATCAGAGTTGGAGTCTATCCAAGAGTTTGCAGATGCAAAGTGTAGATACAATAATCCAAAATTGTTAAACCAAGGTTGGGAATAAGTCCAATGGATAAAAGTAAATTGATCATTATATTTTATTAAATAGTAATAAGAATAATATGACGAGATATTAATTTTTATAAAAATTAATTAATTATTAATAAGATAAAAGATTATATAACATTTACTTAATAAGTGTTTTGTGTAATGATTAAATTGATGTATTGTATTTGAGTAAAGACATGATTCTCAGGCAGATTTGCAAAACCTAAACCTACTCTAAGACAGATTCACTAAAGCTTTGTGTGTAATATTTGAGGTTAATATATTTGCGCAAAGACACGATCCTAAGGTAGATCTGTATTAATACATAGGAAAAGACATGATCTCAAGGTTTATACATATAAAAATTATATTTGGGCAAAGGCACAATCCTGAGGCAGATCCACAAAAGCTAAACATACTTTGAGCCAAATTCGCACAAACTTTATGTCTTAGGATTTGTGTGTATTATTTAAGGTTAATATATCTAGGAAAAGACATGATCTTGAGGTAGATCCACATTAATATCTAGGCAAAGACATGATCCTGAGGAAAATCCACATTAATATATGGGCAAAGACACAATCATGAGGCATATACACATAAAAATATATACGAGAAAAGATACGACCTAGAGGTAAAACTTTAAAAGTTGAACCTGCTATGAGGCAAATCTGCGGAAGCTTTGTGTCTAAGGCTTTGCGAGTATTATTTGAAGTTAATATATCTGGGGAAATACACAATCCTAAGGCATACCTCTACAACCCTAATATACGAGCTTGACCTAATTAGGTGCACAAGTTCCTTCTCTTCCTCTTGTTTATAATTTTATTTCCTCTCCATTCCTCTTTTCCAATATGAACAATTCACCGTATTTACCAAAACCTATCAAGTGAATGCCTCACAAAGTAACCGTAGATAATCTTTGTGAATATATAGAATCGTTAGATAAATGTATAGAAGAGAGAGAATTCAAACTTCAAACAAAGTTAGAAATAATGTTTGATAATCAGTTTAGATCCTTGGAAGACAAGATTCATAAATAGATAGACAATAGAATATTAGGGTTGGAAACTCCAAATGAAGATTAGATTGCAAGAAATGGAAAAGTAATGCCAAGAAAATAAACGACCAATCCGATAAGCAAAGGTCAATCATATAGAAAATATTAATCTGAGGAACAAGATTATAGAGCTAGAAGAAAAGATAAATAACAATTTGGCCCTAAATAGTCTGGAAGGTAAACTGCATATCAAACTCAACAAAGAGGGAATGAATGTGGTTATATCAAATTGATATACATGCTTGGCTATTGATGACCATTGCCAACAATTGATCCACCCACAATGAATCTTTAATCTTCTAGGTTTCTCTAGTGTGGAGCATCTGTTTGATGAATTGATTATGCTTGTCGCAATGCTGACAAGGATGGAGATCAAAACATAGATCATCCATATGACCAACTTGATGATAATGTTGGCACTTAGCATTCTAATGTTGAACTGGAATAGGTGAAGTCAAAACTTCTTGAAGGAAGCATGCATTGTTGAAGTGGATTGGTTTGTAATAATCTGGAATATGAAAGGTTACTTCCTTATCATATCCAAGTCATGTTTTGTGTTTATTGTTTTTTGTTTCTTCTGAAGGTTTGATAATGGGCTTGGAAAGAGCATGTTGAACCTATTCATGAAAAACTTCATCCTCATCTGAAACTACATTTGAAGTTGTTTCACTGAGTTATCATGTGTTGAATGTTGACTTGAAACATTATCAAATTAAAAAATTGGGTTGTTTTAAATAAGGACTAGTTTAGAATGTTGAAGATACTTTAGCTGGAGTTCATCATGAAAAAGTTGTGACTAAGTCCAAAGAAGTTTAACATTGGCTTGCAAAACTTGCAAACAATTTAGAACACTTTTAAGAGTTCCTTTGTTGAGTATGGTTGTGTTGTCGTCGATAGTGAGTATTAGAGTGTTCAACAACTCTAGTAATTATTGAATTTGAGCCAGTTGAAGCATTGAATGTGGCCTCCTTGTGTAGGCAGATAAAAAAAATGTGATTGACTCGAGAACAAAGAGGGCTTCTTGCAATTCCACCATGTATAAAATTCAATGAATCAACAATTTTTATTTAGACTCAGAAATTTGAGGGTGTCAATCTAACTGAGAGTGCACCCAACAAGTACAATTCAACTCGATTTTGAAAATACAAGCAAACTTACAAAAAAATACTATTTGCAAGTTACAAGTAAAGCTAATTTTTATCTTCAAATTTGAATGCTTCATGATGCGTTGACTCCATAAAATTCTCCTTTGATTGTTAGTTTAATTTTCCCATTGCTTTCAATGATTGATGATGCTTAATTGAGTGCCTTGATTTCCTTTAATTCATGCATGAGGTTTGTTTACCTTTGATTGCACGAGATTGTGGAAGGAGAACAAATGCATCAAATTCACTTAAAATGTAGACAACATGTACGAAAATACATTATTGTACACAAAGATATGCACACAGACACACACAAAAAGGTTCCTTGGACTCCCTTATTCCATTTTGGGGTGGTCTAGAACAAAGAAAACAAATCAAATTTATTATGTTCATCCTTCTTACAATTATACTGGTGTGCCCAAATCATGTTGAAGCCTTCAATGGTCTTCATGTCACAATCATGGAATATAATGCACAATTATAAATAAAATGGTCATCTTGATGTCCTAATCATGCACTATATTGCAAATTATAAACATAACTCATTGTTGATCTCTTTTCATGTTAAGGACAAGAGTCAACCTCCCAGGGTATTCTTGTAAAATTCTTAAGATACCCTCTTTTTATTTTTATTTTTATAGAGGTGGTACTCCTCCTTCTCACTCAAATTATAGATTCTCGTATTAAAAAACAATAGATCTATGCATTCATATCATCAGTGTATGAGAGTGGACTAGGTGATAGAACAATAAAAATAATGACTTAAATTAAAATATATAGAATAACTTCATCCATTCCATCAGATCCATTCATAGAGTAAGAGGAAAATAATTAGAAGCAAGACATGTAAGATAGAAAGTAAGGTGAAGGTCCAAAACAAAGGGCTTTAAATGATTTCAAACATTTAATCTTATGAATATGTAATGGAGACACATAGTCGAGATCTCTTGCTTTAATAAAAGTTAGAAATATGAAAGTTATGAGCTCCAAAAAAAGCTCTCTATGAAAATATTTAAAAGAATATTACAAATTGATTGTTCAAGTTCAAACAAAATGTGTGCAAAAACAACACAACATAATATTCATGATATTTAAATGATAAAGTAAAATATGTTTTTCCTATTGGACTAGGATGGGGCTCCTGTGGACTATATATAATAGCAGAGGTAACTTGGAAGAAGAAAGAAAACAATTAGCTATCGGCTTTACAGGTAAGCAATAAACACATAAAGTTGGATAATCGCGTATTGAGATGAAAGAAGGGAAATGCTTCGAGAAAATGTACTCACAAAAATGAAAATAGAATATGATAGATGGATTCCTCTCCCTTTTCTCCTTTGGATAAACTTCATAAATATAGCCTAATTTCTACCCTTGTTGATGCAACTGCTTCTTGGAAGTTATGGAGGATTAGTTATTTCATTCGATGAATTATTGAGCCAATTTTCAATATAATCCTTTAACGGTGCAACCGTTATGTCATGTTTGACTCGAAGCAAAAATATATTATCCTTTATTCCCTTGCACTCAAAGTGTCATTTTTGTATTGATGCTAAATGATCCTCATTATCATTAACGAAGCTAACCAACCATCGTTTAATTTCCTCTTTTGGGAATTTAGTGAGGTTGTCAAACTCACTACCCATGAAATATTGCGTATATTTAACTCATATTCTAGTTGTTCCTTGGTTAACAATGTGCATTCTCTAATCAATGGTGGGCCCTTGAGTTATTTAACTATGTCAAGTGACTTTAGGAATGAATGGCTATTTTTCCCTCCAATTTTTTACAAGTTGCAATTATTTCTCGAAGGATTTATATCCTTGCGAGCCAACCAACATTTATTTGTTTCATTATACTCTTTGAAGGTAAATCTTGTTGGTTCCTTATGAAATCATTCATATCTTACACTCGTTTTGTAAATGTACTCAGAGAATTTTTATAGAAATACTTGTTATTTTTCAAATCTTGTTGTAGGTAATCTGTAAGAGAAGAAATCCTTTGCGACAAATTCCTTAAATTGGTGCCTACCTCCCATGACTCCAAAATTGTGTTGGGCTGCTTATTTATATTCTCTGCAACATACAATCTGGTGGCACTTAATAATTTGGCAACTTTTTTTACTTTAGAGGATGTACCTGGTGTTCCTTCTGGAACTGTTTATGGGACAATAATAGATAATGGTTTAGCAAATAGTGGTCTAGGACTCAAAGCGTCCTCCATCTCACTTATCCTCTTCTTTAATCTAATATACTCCATTTCTTGCTCTGTAATGGAATGAGCCAGAGCATCACCAGTGGTCAAATGTAGCTTGAGGATTCTAGAGGGTCTCGCTCCGGGAAAATCCACCTCTAAATTCCATTTCTTTGTAAATTTCTTTTCTTAATGTGAATTTTCTCTATTTGCAATTTTTTGGCCTCTTTATTATACTTAGTATTATGTAAAGTCAAAGACCATTCCTCAAAAATAGTTGGTCCCTCACAAGCCAATTCCTCTGCTATTTGTTGACTTTCATCCATTTGCACTACTGCCCATTCAGGCACTTCGTTGTTGTTGTCAACTTCAATATCAACTACATCATTTCCCGGGGCTTTGGAGTTTTGAGCACTTTTGTTGCTAGTGCTCTTTTTTTCTTGTTATATGTGCAACAATGTGTGCTTTTTCCATATTGAAATAAGGGGGATCACTTCCATCACCTTCTTCCTACATCCTTCATTATTCTCTCTTTTACTTGCATTAGTCTCTTGGCTTCTTTAGGTGGAGGAGGAACTCCTATGGGGGAGGGGGGTAGAACCAACATCAACACTAGTCATGGTTTACCCCTCTATTTATACTTGGCTTGTTGACATTATTTCTTCAACTTAGTTATTTTTTTATTTGTGTATTTGAACTAACTTGTATGACCAAATCAAAATTATAAACTTGTTTCTCTTTCTTGGAAATTTCTCTACTAGTGTTAGGGTCATCATCATCGACTCCCTCTGTGATTTCTTGCATCTTGCAAAAGAAGCAACACAATAAATTGAAGATAAATGGGGATAAGATATTCCTTCTGGGTCAAAGCATTTGAAGCCTTCAACTTCTTTTAAATGACAAGAATTCAAAAATTCATCCATTTCAAGCAAATGGGTTAGGCATCTAATTGAAATTTCAGCAACACAGAAAGGCAAAGAGATTAATTGATGCTTCCTTTTCTTGTCAAAGAAGGAAGACCAAGATTTATACTGTCTACATACTTCAACTACAAAATATCTAACAAAAACAAAWTTSGGAAGCCATAAAGGCTTTCATTCAAACCCTTACAACCTAATGTAAGTAGACTCTTCCTCGTATATGTGAATACCTTTTCATTTGAGAAAAATCAAGGCTACATATGTAAGTCTCATAGGATGTGTTTCAATAAAAAATAGTCYGAATTCCTTGACGAATTTATCTTGTACTTGACATAAATGAAATGGTACCTTGTGTCTTTGTAATACAAGGTATCGAAATTGAACTGAGTCATTAACAATATCAAAATTACCCCCTGGGTGTAGTCCTTCAAATACATTACAATACACCAGAGCAAATACCAAATACAAGGTCATGAACAACATCTTCGTGTTCATATAATTTGAATGCTAATAAGAAATTTGGTGTGAAATGATTTCACCCTAGTCGAATACTACTTTCATTACAACAGAGAAGTGCAGTACATATAAAACATACCTCATATTGTATGATGTAGTATGTTGTTCCACAATACCTCATACAAGTTGCAATTATTTCTCGAAGGATTTATGTCCTTGCGAGCCAACCAACATTTATTTGTTTCATTATACTCTTTGAAGGTAAATCTTGTTGCTTCCTTGTGAAATCATTCATATCTTACACTCGTGTTGTAAATGTACTCAGAGAATTTTATAAAAATACTTGTTGTTTTCCAAATCTTGTTGTAGGTAATCTGTAAGAGAAGAAATCCTTTGCAACAAATTCCTTAAATTGGTGCCTACCTCCCATGCCTCCAAAATTGTGTTGGGCTGCTTATTTATATTCTCTGCAACATACATTTTGGTGGCACTTAATAATTTGGCAACTTTTTTTACTTTAGAGGATGTACCTGGTGTTCCTTCTAGAATTGTTTATGGGACAATAATAGATAATGGTTTAGTAAATAGTGGTCTAGGACTCAAAGCGTCCTCCATCTCACTTATCCTCTTCTTCAATCTAATATACTCCATTTCTTTCTCTGTAATGGAATGAGCCAGAGCATCACCAATGGTCAAATGTAGCTTGAGGATTATAGAGGGTCCCGCTCCAGGAAAATCCACCTCTAAATTCCATTTCTTTTCTTAATGTGGATTTTCTCTATTTGCAATTTTTTGGCCTCTTTATTATACTTAGTATTATGTAAAGTCAAAGACCATTCCTCAAAAATAGTTGTTCCCTCACAAGCCAATTCCTCTGCTATTTGTGGACTTTCAGCCATTTTCACTACTGCCCATTCAAGCACTTCGTTATTGTTGTCAACTTCCATATCAACTACATCATTTCCCGGGTCTTTGGAGTTTTGAGGACTTTTGTTGCTAGTGCTCTTTTTTCCTTGTTATATGTGCAACAATGTGTGTTTTTTCCATATTGAAATAAAGGGGATCACTTCCATCACCTTCTTCCTACATCCTTCATTAATCTCTCTTTTACTTGCATTACTCTCTAGGATTCTTTGAGTGGAGGAGGAACTCCTATGGGGGAGGGGGTTAGAACCAACATCAACACTATTCATGGTTTACCTCTCTATTTATACTTGGCTTGTTGACATTCTTTCTTTAACTTAGTTTTTTTTTATTTGTGTATTTGAACTAACGTGTATGACCAAATCATCATTATAAACTTGTTTCTCTTTCTTGGAAATTTCTCTACTAGTTTTGGGGTCATTATCATCGACTCCCTCTGTGATTTATTTCATCTTGCAAAAGAAGCAACATAATAAATTGAAGATAAATGGGGAGAATATATTCCTTCTACGTCAAAGAATTTGAAGCCTTCAACTTCTTTTAAAAGACACGAATTCAAAAATTCAGCCATTTCAAGCAAATGGGTTAGGCATCTAATTGAAATTTCAGCAACACAGAAAGGCAAACAGATAAATTGATGCTTCCTTTTCTTGTCAAAGAAGGAAGACCGAGATTTATATTGTCTACATACTTCAACTACAAAATATCTAACAAAAACAAAATTGGGAAGCCAAAAAGGCTTTCATTCAAACCCTTACAACCTAATGTAAGTAGACTCTTCCTCGTATATGTGAATACCTTTTCGTTTGAGAAAAATCAAGGCTACCTCTATAAGTCTCATAGGACATGTTCCAATAAAAATGAGTCTAAATTCCTTGACGAATTTATCTTGTACTTGACATAAATGAAATGGTACATTGTGTCTCTGTAATACAGGGTATCGAAATTGAACTGGGTCATTAACAATATCAAAATTACCCCGTGGGGGTAGTCCTTCAAATACATTACAATACACCAGAGAAAATACCAAATACAAGGTCATGAAGAACATCTTCTTGTTCATATAATTTGAATGCTAATAAGAAATTTGGTTTGAAATGATTTAAGCTTAGTCGAATACTACTTTCATTACAACAGAGAAGTGCAATACATATAAAAAATACCTCATAATGTAGGATGTAGTATCTTGTCCCACAAGATATGAGAAAAGCCAAGAAAAATCCCAATAGGGCTCAGGTAATAGCCATACATCAATATGAGTTGTATTGGCTAGCATTACAAAAGATGGTGCTAGGAAATCCTTCAACAAGTTCATTCCACCACCTTCTGAATCCATAAAAGGGTCAGCATCTGAAAGCCTGAGAACTCTATCTAGGGTGGGACATCACAACATTTACAAATATGTTTGGAGTCAACAATATGTGATTCATCCCTTTAGCCACAATTGGAATCATAATGTGCTTCACATCAAATCTACTTGCGCACCAAGAAACTAACTCTCTGAAATCAAAGGCTTCGGGCATGCAACCAACCTTAGCTAGACTAATTGTCTAAATAGTATTGGCAAGTTTCTACTCTAGGGTGAGGTTGGGTTACCACTGATAAGCTATAGACAAGTGATTTTTTTTGTCCTTGTGAGTGAGTAAATTAACAGTATCTCCGCAGAAAGGCTCCTTCTTTTTTCTAGTTGTCATCTTTCCCACTCTTTCCAATACACTTTCATATATGTGCAGATTATTTATATGAATTACAAAGCTTTAATTGATAAGAGGATAAGATCATTGATAGTTCTTAATGAAAAATCCTTTTCAATATGTACATTTTCCTCCAGAACGCATGCAAACTATTAATGGTAGATGACATTATTTTTTGTGTAGCATGAACAAAATGTGCCAAGAGTTTGCAATACAAATGCAGAAAGAATTTGAGATGTCTATATTGCTTGGTGAATTGTCATTCTTTCTTGGATTACAAAATTTTCAATCTGACAAAGGCATATTCATTTCATAAACCAAGTATACCAAGGAGATGTTGAAGAAATTCATAATGGAAGATTGTGCACCAGTAAGCACACCCATGGTTACATGTTGTAAATTGAGCGAAGATGATAACTCTCTCGAAGCAATCCAAACATTTTATAGGTGAATGATTCGAAACCTACTATATGTGACGACATCAAGGCCATAAACTATGCAAGTAGTAGGATTGGTAGCACAGTTTCAAGCTACACCAAAATAAAATCATGTACAAGCAGTGAAAAGAATATTCAAATATCTAAAGGGCATCTGAGCCTTCGACTTGTGGTACTCTTGAGGTGAAGATTTTACTCTAACAACATCTACGGATGTGGATTGGGTAGGCAGTGTTGATGATAGGAAAAGTACAAGTGGAGGAGCATTCTTTCTGGGCAACAATCTAGTGTCTTGGTTAAGCAAGAAACAATCTTCAGTTTCTCTATCCACAATAGAGGTTGAGTTTATAGCAACAATATCATGTTGCACACAAGTTATTTGGATGATGCAAACATTGAGAGATATTAAGGTAGAATATGACCATCCAATCTCAATAATTTGTGACAACACAAGTGTGATAAATATTTCAAAGAATCTCGTTATGCATTAAAAAACAAAGCATATTCCAATCAAGTATCACTTCTTAAGAGAACAAGTAGCGGAACTGAATGTCAAGTTGGAATATATTGCCACTAAAGAATAAATTGCAGATATTTTCACAAAACCCCTTCCCAAAGAGACATTTTAATATCTCAGACAAAAATTGGGAGTGATATCCATCTCATATAGTCATTATGTGATTAATGAAAAGCACAAGATCAGGGGGGCATCACTTTGGAATTGATGTTAAAGGGGGAGAGTTGCAGACTGGGAGAGCATTGCAGACATGGGGAGTATTGCAACAAGGGGGAGAATTCTTTCTATTTCCGATGGATTATGTATTTCGTCACAGGATTGCCATCAATGACAAAGGTGGAGATTGTTGAACATGTTGTCATTGATGTTATGCTAAGGCATGTGCAAGCAAGGGGGAGCATTTCAAGATGTGTGTGTGTGTGTGTGTGTGTGTGTGTTTACAAGTATAATAAAAAAAGGGTGCACGTGAAAAAGTAAAAAGTAAAATTTACTAGTATATTTAAAAATAGATATAAAAAGTCAAAGAAATATTTTACAATTGGTTTTACCATTGGTGGTTTCGATCCCATGATATTTGCAAGGATGAAATAAACATAATTAATTATTTAATTAATGAATCAACACATCTCTTCAAAATCGGTCATGATGATGTATATAAACAAATCTAATATTTGAAGAGGAGAGTGTGAAATGGGTGGAAATGTAATATTTGAAGAGGGGAACATGATATGAGAAAATACTGAATATCATTCCAAAAGGAGAGAGTGACGAAGAAGAATATATATATGTGACGATATAACGAACATATCAAGTTGATGCAGAAATAACAAGCGGACCTGGTAAAGGCAAATCTAACAAACAAACATTGTGGAGGCATAAATAACGAACAGATTTGGTGAAGGCAGAAATAACAAATAGATATGGTGAAGGAAGAATTAGTGAGCAGACATGGTGAAGACAATGTGAATGTTCATCGTCTTTTGAAGAAGTTATATTGTAATTGAGGGTTGGTGCCACTCAAACAAAGAGATTGGTGTCTCTTTCTAAGTTGGTGTTTAGCTGTGGGGATTGGTGTCTTCACTAGGTTGGCGGCTACGAAAATCTGTAAGAGTAGGTTAGTGCCTACTAGGATTTGTACCAATGGGGATTGGTGTCTCTAGTAGGTTGGTGCCTACAATTTTTGCAATAGTAGGTTAGTGCCTACAAAATTATAAATAAAAAAAAATTGTGGTGTTTTCCCAAAAGGGTTTCCACGTAAATTATGTGTACTATTGTTAATTTTATGTATGATTTCTCTCTTATGATCAATGAATGTTTAAATAAATAAAAGATTGTCTTACACTGATTCACCCCCCCTTAGTATAAGTGGTGTGCTCAATAAGCACCACTCATGACAGTACCAAGTTTCGATCATAATTCATGTAGAGTTGTGATATAGTGGATGAAAACAAAACTATACCATGCAAACAATTCGAATTTAAACCCTAACAAGTAAAAAGCCTCCTTGTATGTATATGAAAACTCTTTTATACTTTCATGTACAAATGCACACACTTAATACTTAATTGTTTAATGTTGCTCTCTATCCCCTAACATGAAAGTGCAAAATTACTAACTTATGAATAGCTACAACCCACTTCCATAAAATCATATCATACTCTGTCCATGAAGTTTGTGTATAGCTACAACCAATCTTATAAATGATGGAACAATAAAACTAAAATTGTCATTCGTATAAAAGTTATATGATGGAACAATAAAACTAAAATATCCATTTAATGTTTTATACAATTAATTCATGTTTTCTCAAATAATGTGAATGTAAAGAATTCACATACAAAATTGTTAAGGTCTTAACTATAAAAGAAATTTGTAGACAAATTTTAATTTTTTCTAATTTATCTTTTACCATACATGTCTTGTTTCTCTATAGTTTTTCACACACGATTCATGTGAACAACAATTTACGTAGCGAAGTTTAAATGATTCTTTGAGATTTCTAAATCTTAATATTTTAATAATCTATGATTAATATAATTAATAATGTATAAACTAATTAAATGTTAATTTTAAATTATTATTATATATGAATACCAGAAATATTAATAATCTATTATTAATATAATTAATAATGTATAAATTAATTAAATGTTAATTTTAAATTATTATTATATATGAATACACTTAAGGGACTTTTAAATCTTGATTTTTAATTTTTCATTATTAGAATAAATAATTTATAAACTAATCAAAACTTAATATTAAAACATTATATATGAAAAAACGATAATCCAATATAATAGTCTTCTCTCTAAGTAGCGAAGTTTAAATGATTCTTTGAGATTTCTAAATCTTAATATTTTAATAATCTCTGATTAATATAATTAATAATGTAAAAACTAATTAAATGTTAATTTTAAATTATTATTATATATGAATATCACAAATATTAATAATCTATGATTAATATAATTAATAATGTATAAACTAATTAAATGTTAATTTTAAATTATTATTATATATGAATACCACAAATATTAATAATCTATGATTAATATAATTAATAATGTAAAAACTAATTAAATGTTAATTTTAAATTATTATTATATATGAATATCACAAATATTAATAATCTATGATTAATATAATTAATAATGTATAAACTAATTAGTTAATTTTAAATTATTATTATATATGAATACCACAAATATTAATAATCTATGATTAATATATAATAATAATGTAAAAACTAATTAAATGTTAATTTTAAATTATTATTATATATGAATATCACAAATATTAATAATCTATGATTATTATAATTAATAATGTATAAAACTAATTAAATGTTAATTTTAAATTATTATTATATATGAATACCACAAATATTAATAATCTATGATTAATATAATTAATAATGTATAAACTAATTAAATATTAATTTTAAATTATTTTTTTAATATAATTAATAATGTATAAACCAATTAAATATTAATTTTATTTTTTTTTTTTTTTAAAACTTCCAAATTTTATTTTATGAATAAATAATTTATAAACTAATCAAAACTTAATATTAAAACATTATATATGAAAAAAAAAGATAATCCAAATTGATTCCAAATGGTAATTGTTTCAGCGAAAATGCATTCAATCTAAATGTAACTCTCGAATTTGAAAACAACGTTTAAATAATTTTTTAAACATGTAGTTCAATAAATTATATATTTACAATAAAATATTTTAAAAAAAAATTCAAACCAAAATGTAATTCAAAGGAAACAAGTAGTGCATATAGTGGAGTGAAATGTTGATAGGAAGATATATGAGACTAATGGATATGAGCTAGGAGAGGTTTACTTTTCATATTTATTGTTTTGGGGTGTTTAGTGTTCGTTGTATGAGTTTGTTAGCACAATAGTGGAGCTAAGAAAACAATGGCAATACAAAACACAAATAAATGATCTAGTCATAGGGTTAAGTAGCAGCTTGTGCAGAAGATAGTTGGGACGTAAGTGGAGGGTGTTTAGAATTTGGTACACATTCACAAAGCTAGCGAATGGAAAAGCCATTGAAACAAAATATTGGATAAAGTAACACAATTTTCGATAGCACACCAAATTTCAACCAATAATGTAGAGATGAATACAAGAAACATGATTACACAGTTAACATAACATACTTGGATGAGCTATTGTAGCAGGCATTTGGTGAAATTGAATGGTGAATGGAGTCTTGTCAAGAAATTAGAGTTGGAGTATATCCACGAGTTTGCAGATGCAAAGTGTAGATGCAATAATCCAAAATTGTTAAACCAAGGTTGGGAATAAGTCCAGTGGATAAAAGTAAATTGATCATTATATTTTATTAAATAGTAATAAGAATAATATGACGAGATATTATTTTTTATAAAAATTAATTAATTATTAATAAGATAAAAGATTATATAACATCTACTTAATAAGTGTTTTGTGTAATGATTAAATTGATATATTGTATTTCAGTAAAGACATGATTCTTAGGCAGATTTGCAAAACCTAAACCTGCTCTGACGCAGATTCACTAAAGCTTTGTGTGTAATATTTGAGGTTAATATATTTGCGCAAAGACACGATCCTAAGGTAGATTTGTATTAATACATAGGAAAAGACATGATCTCGAGGTTTATACATATAAAAATTATATTTGGGCAAAGGCACAATCCTGAGGCAGATCCACAAAAGCTAAACATACTTTGAGCCAAATTCGCACAAGCTTTATGTCTTAGGCTTTGTGTGTATTATTTAAGGTTAATATATCTAGGGAAAGACATGATCTTGAGGTAGATCCACATTAATATCTAGGCAAAGACATGATCCTGAGGCAAATCCACATTAATATATGGGCAAAGACACAATCATGAGGCATATACACATAAAAATATATATGAGAAAAGATACGACCAAGAGGTAAAACTATAAAAGTTGAACCTGCTATGAGGCAAATCTGTGAAAGCTTTGTGTCTGAGGCTTTGTGAGTATTATTTGAAGTTAATATATCTGGGCAAATACACAATCATGAGACATATGCATATAAAAAATATATTTGGCAAAGACATGATCCCGAGGCAGATCCACAAAAGATAAACCTACTATGAGGCAAAATGCAGAAGCTTTGTGTGTATTATTTGAGGTTAATATATCTAGGAAAAGACACAATCCTAAGGTAGATCCAGATTAATGTCTGAGGCTTTGTGTCTATTCCAGCTCTGTGATTTGTGGAGATAGGCAACCTTTGTCCTCCACCACTGGCTATGGTAAAGTTCATGGTTCCTCTAATTTTACATGGGTCTATCAGATCAAACAATTTAATGAATTTAAGTTAGCGCATCTATGAAAGAAAATATTATCAAATATGTGGAGCATGTTTATCTACTCCAAACTAGAATATATTGAGGATCCACATCTATCAAGTGACGATTGAGTTAAATCATTGTTTGAACTTTGTGATTTGTGGAGAAAAGCAATCCTTGTCCTCCATAGCTGATCCAGGTGGATATCGGTGGCCACCCACCTTTTCCGACTGGCTCAAAACAATTTTTTTGGCAATTTACTATTTTTAGCAGTTTTTAACTTCCGGGGCCATTTTGAGGGCCCAAATGAAGGTTTTTTGAGATCGAGGTCCTCAATGATAGCTAAAGGAATCATTAAGCCTCCAAAATGAATCTCCTCGACAATACCTTTCCAACGATCTATCACACGCCTAAAACGGAGATCGTATGCAAAAGTTACAACCCCAGGAAGTTGATGTACTCACTTACCCAAACGAGGCCCACATGAATTTTGGCGCTTCATCTCCTAGGGTTAGGTTTTTGGATCTCTAGGGTTTTTTGCATTCCTGTTTATTGTAAAAAGGCCTTCAGAGCCTCATTGTAATCATCTTCTTGTGAATGCGAGTAGCCGTCACATCTCTTCTCAGAGATAAGCTTCCACCATTCTAGCGAGTCTTTCACTCTGTATTTTTTCAGCCTCTATGCATTTCTTTCATTAATAAAAATCATGTATTACTGTATATCTGTGTTTATGGTTGCATCTCTGATACATTTATGTTATCTTATTGAACATCTGCGATATCTCTGTGCATTTCTTTATTATATCTCCGCTTGCATTTCATGCCGAAAATAATCCGGATCAGTGGTATCAGAGCAGGCTGCTCTTGATCATGTTTTCAGTGCATGTCCCCAACGAGGTCCGAGTATAGCAAGTTGGGTCTCGATCTTGTCTCTCTTGAAGACAATCTCTCTCGCACACCCAATAAACCCTCAATGGCGGAAGAAAAGAAAAACGACGAAGCAGACAATCCTATCAATCTGTTGCTTGAGCAAGCTCTCACGCGACAGAGGGACAAAATGATGGAGAATTTTGTCCACATCCTTCAATGCCTGTCGATAACAGCGGGCGCATCTTCATCAAGTGGTCACTTTGGAGGCCCCTCGCCTTTCAAGGTACAAGTTAATTTTGATATTCCTGTATTTGAAGGACAAATAGATGCAGAAGCCCTAGAAAAATGGTTAACTCTGTTAGAAGGTTATTTCTCTGTTCAAAATTTTTCCGACAAAGAAAAGATCACCTTCGCACTCCTTAAAGCTCTTCCTCATGTCAAACATTGGTGGGAAACTTATTGGGAGCAAAGTTCCAAAGAGGAGTCTGGAATATATGGGGTCGATCCCACTTGGGATTTTTTTGTGGATGTGGTAAAGGAACAGTATTACCCTATTGGCAACTACGAGGACCAGTACATGAGATGGACCACACTGCG
>SNQJ01S0045877.1:53229-85869 GCA_010110895.2 Picea sitchensis
TGAAGGTTTTTCGACATCGAGGTCCTCAATGATGGTTGAAGAAATTATTGAGCCCCCAAAATGAATCTCCTTGACAATAACTTTCCAACGAGCTATCACATGCCTAAAACGGAGATTGTATGCAAAAGTTACGACCCCGAGAAGTTGATGTACTCACTTACCCAAATGGAGCCCACATGACTTTTGGCGCTTCATCTCCTAGGGTTAGGTTTTTGGATGTCTAGGGTTTTTGGCATTCCTGTTTATTGTAAAAAGTCCTTCAGAGCCTCATTGTAATCATCTTCTTGCGAATGCGAGTAGCTGTCACATCTCTTCTCAGAGATAAGCTGCCACCATTCTAGCGAGTCTTTCACTCTATATTTTTTCAGTCTCTGTACATTTCTTTCATTAATAGAAATTGTGTATTACTGTATATCTGTGTTTATGGTTTCATCTCTGATACATTTATGTTATCTTATTGAATATCTGCAATATCTTTGTGCATTTCTTTATTATATCTCCGCTCGCATTTCGTGCCGAAATCAATCCAGATCAATAGCCAACTATAGTTAAGGTCATGGTCCCTCTGATTTTCTATGGGTCAATCATATTGAACAATTCGTTGAATCCGAGCTAGAGCATATTTGAAAGTAAACATCATCAGATTTGTGGAGCATGTCTATATATCCTAGAGAATAATATATTAAGCTTCTAGATCTATCAAGTGACACATGAATTAAATCAATATTTGAGCTCTATAATTTGTGGAGACGTGGATCGAGTGCAATTTTTGTTTAAGCAACGATCTCTGCTTATATCATCGAGATATTCTCACATGGAATTTTCATGGAGGCATACCTCTACAACCCTAATATACGAGCTTGACCTAATCAGGTGCACAAGTTCCTTCTCTTACTCTTGTTTATAGTTTTATTTCCTCTCCATTCCTCTTTTCCAATATGAACAATTCACCGTATTTACCAAAAACTATCAAGTGAATGCATCGCAAAGTAACCCTAGATAATCTTTGTGAATATATAGAATCGTTAGATAAATGTATAGAAGAGAGATAATTCAAACTTCAAACAAAGTTGGAAATAATGTTTGATAATCGGTTTAGATCCTTGGAAGACAAGATTCGTATATAGATGGACAATAGAATATTAGGGTTGGAAACTCCAAATGGAGATTAGATTACAAGAAATGGAAAAGTAATGCCAAGAAAATAAACTATCAATGCGATAAGCAAAGGTCAATCATATAAAAAATACTAATCTGAGGAACAAAATTATAGAGGTAGAAAAAAATATAAACAACAATTTGGCCCTAAATACTCTGGAAGGTAAACTGCATATCAAACTCAATGAAGAGGGAATGAATGTGGTCATATCAAATTGATATACATGCTTGGTTATTGATGACCATTGCCAACAATTTACCCACCCACAATGAATCTTTAATCTTCCAGGTTTCTTTAGTGTGGAGCATTTGTTTGATGAATGATTATGCTTGTCACAATGCTTACAAGGATGGAGATCAAAACACGGATCATCCATATGACCAATTTGATGACAATGTTGGTACTTAGCATTCTAATGTTGAACTGGAATAGGTGAATTGAAGACTTCTTGAAGGAATCATGCACCGTTGAAGTGGATTGGTTTGTAATAATCTGGAATATGAAAGGTTACTTCCTTATCATATCCAAGTCATGTTTTGTGTTTGTTGTTTTTTGTTTCTTCCGAAGGTTTGATAATGGGCTTGGAAAGAGCATATCGAACCTATTCGTGAACAATTTCATCCTCATCTAAAACTACATTTGAAGTTGTTTCACTGAGTTATCATGTGTTGAATGTTGGCTCGAAACATTATCAAATTCAAAAATTGGGTTGTTTTAAATAAGGGCTAGTTTAGAATGTTGAAGATACTTTAGCTGGAGTTCATCATGAAAAAATTGTGACTAAGTCCAAAGAAGTTTAACATTGGCTTGCGAAACTTGAAAACAAGTTAGAACAATTTTAAGAGTTCCTTTGTTGAGTATGGTTGTGTTTTCTTCGATAGAGAGTATTAGAGTGTTCAACAACTCTAGTAATTATTGAATTTGATCCATTTGAAGCATTAAATGTGGCCTCCTTGTGTAGGCAGATAAAAAAATGTGATTGACTCGAGAACAAAGAGGGATTCTTGCAATTCCACCGTGTATAAAATTCAATGAATCAACCATTTTAATTTAGACTCGAAAATTGCAGGGTGTCAGTCTCAACTGAGAGTGCACCCAACAAGTAGTATTCAACTCGATTTTGAAAATACAAACAAATTTACAAAAAAATACTATTTGCAAGTTACAATTAAAGCTGATTTTTATCTTCAAATTTGAATGCTTCACGATGCGTTGACTCCATAAAATTATCCTTTGATTGTTAGTTTAATTTTCCCATTGATTTCAATGATTGATGATTCTTAATTGAGTGCCTTGATTTCCTTTACTTCATGCATGAAGTTTGTTTACCTTTGATTGCACGAGATTGTGGAAGGAGAACAAATGCATCAAATTCACTTAAAATGTAGACAACATGTACGAAAATACATTGTTGTACACAAAGATATGCACACATACACACACACAAAAGGTTCCTTGGACTCCTTTATTCCATTTTGGGGTGGTCTAGAACAAAGAAAACAAATCAAATTTACTATGAGCATCCTTCTTACAATTATACTGGTGTGCCCAAATCATGTTGAAGCCTTCAATGGTCTTCACGTCTCAATCATGGAATATAATGCACAATTATAAATAAAATGATGGTCTTCATGTCTTAATCATGCACTATATTGCACAATTATAAACATAACTCATTGTTGATCTCTTTTCATGTTAAGGACAAGAGTCAACCTCGCAGGGTATTCTTGTAGAATTCTTAAGATACCCTCTCTTTTTTTTATAGAGGTGGTACTCCTCCTTCTCACTCAAATTATAGATTCTCGTATTAAAAAACAATAGATATATCCATTCATATCATTAGTGTATGAGAGTGTACTAGGTGATAGAACAATAAAAATAATGACTTAAATTAAAATATATAGAATAACTTCATCCATTCCATCATATCCATTCATAGAGTAAGAGGAAAATAATTTGAAACAAGACATGTAAGATAGAAAGTAAGGTGAAGGTCCAAAACAAAGGGCTTTAAATGATTTCAAACATTTAATCTCATGAATATGTAATGGAGACACATAGTCGATATCTCTTGCTTTAATTAAAGTTAGAAATCTGAAAGTTATGAGCTCCAAAAAAATCTCTCTATGAAAATATTTAAAAGAATATTACAAATTGATTGTTCAAGTTCAAATAAAATGTGTGCAAAAACAACACAACATAATATTCGTGATATTTAAATGATAAAGTAAAATATGTTTTTCCTATTGGACTAGGATGGGGCTCCTGTGGACTATATATAATAGCAAAGGTAACATGGAAGAAGAAAGAAAACAATTAACGATCGGCTTTACAGGTAAGCAATAAACAAATAAAGTTGGATAATTGTGGATTGAGATGAAAGAAGGGAAATGCTTCAAGAAAATGTACTCACAAAAATGAAAATAGAATTTGATGGATGGATTCCTCTACCTTTGCTCCTTTGGAGAAATGCCATAAATATAGCCCGATTTCGACCCTTGTCGGTGCAACTGCTTCTTGGAAGTTATGGACGATTAGTTATTTCATTCGATGAATTCTTGAGCCAATTTTCAATATAATCCTTTAACGGTGCAACCGTTATGTCATGTTTGACTYGAAGCAAAAATATATTATCCTTTATTCCCTTGCATTCAAAGTGTCATTTTTGTATTGATGTTAAATKATCCTCATTATCATTAACGAAGCTAACCAACCATCGTTTAATTTCCTCTTTTGGGAATTTAGTGAGCTTGTCAAACTCACTACCCATGAAATATTGAGTATATTTAACTCATATTCCAGTTGTTCCTTGGTTAACAATGTGTATTCTCTAATCAATGGTGGGCCCTTGAGTTCTTTAACTATGTCAAGTGACTTTAGGAATGAATGACTTATTTTTCCCACCAAATTTTTACAAGTTGCAATTATTTCTTGAAGGATTCATGTCCTTGCGAGCCAACCAACATTTATTTGTTTCATTATACTCTTTGAAGGTAAATATTCTTGCTTCCTTGTGAAATCATTCATATCTTACACTCTTGTTGTAAATATACTCAGAGAATTTTTATAAAAATACTTGTTGTTTTCCAAATCTTGTTGTAGGTAATCTGTAAGAGAAGAAATCCTTTGCGACAAATTCCTTAAATTGGTGCCTACCTCCCATGCCTACAAAATTGTGTTGGGCTGCTTATTTATATTCTCTACAACATACATTCTGGTGGCACTTAATAATTTGGCAACTTTTTCTACTTTAGAGGATGTACCTGGTGTTCCTTCTAGAACTGTTTATGGGACAATAATAGATAATGGTTTAGAAAATAGTGGTCTAGGACTCAAAGCGTCCTCCATCTCACTTATCCTCTTCTTCAATCTAATATACTCCATTTATTTCTCTGTAATGGAATGAGCCAGAGCATCACCAGCGGTCAAATGTAGCTGGAGGATTCTAGAGGGTCCCGCTCCGAGAAAATCCACCTCTAAATTCCATTTCTTTGAAAAAATCTTTTCTTAATGTGGATTTTCTCTATTTGCAATTTTTTAGCCTCTTTATTATACTTAGTATTTTGTAAAGTCAAAGACCATTCCTCAAAAATAGTCGGTCCCTCACAAGCCAATTCCTATGTTATTTGTTGACTTTCATCCATTTGCACTACTTCCCATTCAGGCACTTCGTTGTTGTTGCCAACTTCCATATCAACTACATCATTTCCCGAGTCTTTGGAGTTTTGAGCACTTTTGTTGCTAGTGCTCTTTTTTTCTTGTTATATGTGCAATAATGTGTGCTTTTTCCATATTGAAATAAGGGGGATCTCTTTCATCACCTTCTTCCTACATCCTTCATTATAATTCTCTCTTTTACTTGCATTAGTCTCTTGGCTTCTTTGGGTGGAGAAGGAACTCTTATGGGGGAGGGGGGTAGAACTAACATCAACACTAGTCATGGTTTACCCCTCTATTTATACTTGGCTTGTTGACATTCTTTCTTCAACTTAGTTTTTTTTTATTTGTGTATTTGAACTAACTTGTATGACCAAATCATCATTATAAACTTGTTTCTCTTTATTGGAAATTTCTCTACTAGTGTTGGGGTCATTATCATCGACTCCCTCTGTGATTTCTTGCATCTTGCAAAAGAAGAAACATAATAAATTGAAGATAAATGGGGAGAAGATATTCCTTTTGGGTCAAAGCATTTGAAGCCTTCAACTTCTTTCAAATGACATGAATTCAAAAATTCAGCCATTTCAAGCAAATGGGTTAGGCATCTAATTGAAATTTCAGCAACACGGAAAGGCAAAGAGATAAATTGATGCTTCCTTTTCTTGTCAAAGAAGGAAGACCGAGATTTATACTATCTACATACTTCAACTACAAAATATCTAACAAAAACAAAATTGGGAAGCCAGAAAGGCTTTCATTCAAACCCTCACAACCTAATGTAAGTAGACTCTTCCTCGTATATGTGAATACCTTTTCATTTGAGAAAAATCAAGGCTACCTCTGTAAGTCTCATAGGATGTGTTTCAATAAAAATGAGTCTAAGTTCCTTGACGAATTTATCATGTACTTCACATAAATGAAATGGTACCTTGTGTCTCTTTAATAGAGGGTCTCAAAATTGAACTGGGTCATTAACAATATCAAAATTACCCCCTGGGGGTAGTCCTTCAAATACATTACAATACACTAGAGCAAATACCAAATACAAGGTCATGAAGAACATCTTCGTGTTCATATAATTTGAATGTTGATAAGAAATTTGGTGTGAAATGATTTCAACCTATTTGAATGCTACTTTCATTACAACAGAGAAGTGTCGTACATATAAAACATACCTCATAATGTATGATGTAGTATCTTGTCTCACAAGCTATGAGAAAAGCCAAGAAAAATCCTAGTAGAGCTCAGGTAATATCCATACGTCAACATGAGTTGTATTGGCTAGCATTACAAAAGATGGTGCTAGGAAATCCTTCAACAAGTTCATTCCACCACCTTGTGAATCCAGAAAAGAGTCAGCGTCTGAAAGCCTGAGAACTCTGTCTAGGGTGGGAAGTCGCAACATTTTCCAAATATGTTTGGAGTCAACAAGATGCGATTCATCCCTTTAGCCACAATTGGAATCATAATGTGCTTCACATCAAATCTACTTGCGCACGAAGAAACTAACTCTCTGAAATCAAAGGCTTCAGGCATGCAACCAACCTTAGCTAGACTAATTGTCTAAATAGTATTCTCAAGTTTCTACTATGGGGTGAGGTTGGGTTACCATTGATAAGCTATAGACAAGTGAATTTTTTTGTCCTTGTGAGCGAGAAAATTAACAATATCTCTGTAGAAAGGCTCCTTCTTTTTTATAGTTGTCATCTTTCCCACTCTTTCCAATACACTTTCATATATGTGAAGATTATTTATATGAATTACAAAGCTTTAACTGATAAGAGGATAAGATCATTAATAGTTCTTAATGAAAAATCCTTTTCAATATGTACATTTTCCTCTAGAACGCATACAAACTATTAATAGTAAGTATCCTTCATAAGAAAATGATCTATGGGAAAACGCGACAATTAAGCCTCATTTACTTCTGAAAATCGTCTTTTTCTTGTCAATTGGGACATCATAAATGCACCATAAATCACCTCGAGAATGAAAATGATGAAAGGTTTCCTAGCAGGAAAAACACTAAGTATGGGACATTCGGTGTGGTAGGAATGTAAAGCGAAAAATCTTGTAGAGGAGTGAGTCGTGTGGGAGGACTTAATGTTGAGAGAAAGTCATGTGAAGAAATGGCTTTGTGTTGAGTTCTCCGTATGCAACACATTTCAAGAATTGACTAAGTATAGGGTCATGCGGTAAAGTGAGGGGTACCTATGTGGAGTGTGGAGAATGGGATGATGCGAGACGTGAAACATGGACTCGATGTAAGACTTCTTTGTATAGTGCAAATCAAGAAAATGACTAAGTGTCAAGGGAGGAAATCATTATTTCATAAATTGATGTAAAAATATGGAACTTGTGTGGGATGCAGAGGATTATGAATTGGGGACGAAAGGAGATATCTTCCACATCACATAAGTTAAGAATAAAATACAAGGTTGAAACATGCAAATGAATCAACACTCACTTAGTTATCTTCTTTCTTTTGATCAAAATATAGAACAACCAACAATTATTTCCTCTTTATCTTTTTATGATTGTGATCTCGACCCACATTCAATAATTAAATATTGGTGCCCAACTATACTTTTCGTTTCAATGTCGTGTGGGGAAATTTTAATATAAAGAATTGTATTATAGGTATGGACTGCATGTGGTATTAAAATCATTAGAAGGTAATTAAATATACCTCCTTTCTACTTCTAGTTTGCACATATTGCATGTGGGTCTCTTCCTTTGACTATGAAGAACATGGCTTACCACTATTGATTCTTCTTAGGTTGCGATGTGCTCATCGAGACTACCAGGTGGGATGGAGGGAGCCATTATCTCTCCTTCTGGTAGACGTATGGGTTTTTTTTTAGCCAGGGCATGGAAGATTGAATCTCCAATACACCTTTTGACCGATATAATTTCCAGGGGGGTCATAGTTGCACACCATGAAAGTGTCACCATTTTTACTTAAACCCTAGCTCCAAATTTGTGGATTAGTTCTCAGTAGTGTTGAACCTGACAATTCATTTTTGTTGTGGTGTAACCCTGGCAAGGGCCTTTTCTAAAATAATGTTATACATGGCCCAGTTCTTGAAATTAACAAGTATGCAACAACAAGCGGTGTTAGCAAGTCAACTAGGACCAACTTCAGTGAACTAGATCATATTGAGAATGAAATGGTGGTCATGTCGTTGCTTATACTTGGCAGTGACCTTCTCTAATATATCATGAAAATGTTGTTGGAGGTGCTATATCCATTCAAAAAATTTGGCTACTTTTTTTGCCTCAGTTTGAGCATGGGAGGACTTTGTTGGGGAAGATGGAATGGGTAGAGCTACATCAATGGTAACCAATGGTCAGACTCCCAAGAACACATGAAAAGGGTTGTGACCAATGGAGTAGTGGAGGTATCTATTATATCTATGTTGAACATATGGAAGGCTCTCATCCCATGTACATGGATGCTTGGAGTTGTACATGAACATGATATGCACAATCATCACGTTGACCACCTATGTTTGTCCATTTGTTTGGGGATGAAAGGAAATCAATTTGGTCAACTTGGTGTCCATCGAAGACCATAGGTGAGAACAAAAGGTGTCAAGGAACCTGCCATCCCAATATGAAATGATGGTCCATGTAGCCCAAAATGAACCCAAACATGTGCAAAGAAGAGTTTAACAACGGCCTTGGCTGGGATACTCTTTTCATAGGGTGTTAAAATGGACATCTTAGAGAACCAATCGACAACCACAAAAACAAAATAATGACCATGTTTGGCGGAGGGAAACCCTGACATGTAATCGATGGAGACAAACTCCCAAGGTTTGTTTGGTGCAGGGAGAGGAGTGTACAATCCTTGCTTCTTGATGGAAGGCTTAGCGATGGCACAAGTAGCGCATGACCTGATGTATTATCCGATGTCGTGTCGAAGCTTGGGATAGTATAAATGCTTCTGAAGTGTTTTCTTGTCTTCTCCACCCCGAAGTGCCCTGCTATGCAACTATAATGTGCCTCCCAAATTAGCTTTGCACACTCACTTTAAGGAACACAAATATGATTGAGACAACATAAGAGCGCATCCTGGAGGTGGAAGTTTGAAACTTGTTTCCTGGCACTCGAGGTCTGATAAGTGGTAGCGAAGTTAGAGTCATTGTTGTATAATTGTGGCCACCCAAAGGTCTCATGCCCATAAGAGTTAAGAATTGTGGTGAGGGACATAACTGGTGGCCAAATGAGGCAGTCAACAACATGGTTTGTGTTTCCCTTCTTGTAATTAATATTCATGTGGAATTGTTGCAGATATGTGGACCATTTTTATGGTGATTGTTTTGTAGCTTTACTTGTGTTTGCATGAATTGCAGAGGCTTGTGATCAGTGTGGATGATCATTTCATTGCCTAGAATTTAATGCTTCCACTGTCGGCACGCCTTCCTAATGGAGTACATCTCTTTGTCATAAGTGGGATCCTTGTGAACAACATCATACAATGTTTCACTATGATTGGCAATCAGATATTCCTACTAGGTGAGGACGACACCAATCGCATAGTTAGAGCATTTGTCTTGACCTCAAATGACTATTGTAGATCTGGAAATACGAGGACTAGTGCATAAAAGAGGTGGTTTTTTCATATCCTCGAATGTTTTCTATTTTTATTAAGAACATGAAAACTTGGCTTTATCTCCCCCTTGGTCACTTGACTTAAGGGCCAAGTTATATGAAAGAACCCCAACACAAACCTATGGTAGAAGTTGGCAAGGCCCAAGAAGTTGCGGAGCTCTATCAAATTCATCAAGGATAGCTAATTACAAATGACTTGGATCTTGGCTAGGTCCATACACACCCAATGTTTATCCACGATGTATCCTAAGTGTTGGATTTTATGTATGCCGAATGATCATTTCTTTGGGTTGATGTATAATTTATGTCATCGTAGGGTGCTTAGGATCCACTGGATGTGTTACAAGTGATCTATCGAGCTTCAACTAAAGATGAGGATTTCATCCAAATAGACCACCACAAAAGAGTTTGTGAACGGTCGCAAGATATCGTCCATCATCCTCATGAATGTCGTTGGAGCATTGGTCAAGCCAAAAGGCACGACCAACACTCAAAGAGGCCTTCTTTAGATTTCAAAGTTGTCTTCCATGCATCATTTGATTCTACCGAAACCTGGAGATCTGGAATTGGTGTGAAACCTACATAGAGAATCTAACTAGCACCAATGAACAAAAAAACTTGCAAATTTTAGAGAAGAATAGAAGAGAGAATGAAAAGAATTTTATTTCACAATATTCGGTGTATTCCACACTGAAAGAGGATAATTTACAATAGATATAAGCTACATGAGGAGACAACATGCCATAATTGATATTCTAGAGATAATTTGGACATGCACTAACAAAAACTTTAGTAAACTGTCACATAGTCCTAGTTAATTGGCCATGAAGTCAACAATTAAGTAGTTCACACAAGTGGAGTGGAGATAATCTCATGCATTCACATGTGTAGCTCTCTCCTAGCCTCATGCATGTGAAGTGTGCCCTCCTGGTCATGATTCGAAGGTGATATTTCCAAGGTTTCCATGCAATACTTGACTCCAGTAGTTTAACTGAAGTACAATTGAGTAATGATTAAAGAGGAGGTGGGGCCCTTATCTAGAGGAGAATATTCTCATATAGGGGAGAATATATCGAACCATGGGATACCAAGTGGAAGCCTCAACATAGACTATAAAACTTGTTAGTAAACATACTAGGTGAGTGCATTATCTATAAGAGGTGATAGCCCGACTTCAAATCGATCTTATTGAAGAACTTGGCACCCTTGAGCTGATCAAGAAGATCGTCAATCCTAGGGATCAGGTATTAGTTCTCGACAATGATTTTATTCAGGGTTCTATAATCAGTATATATCCACCATGTTCCATCCTTCTTCTGCACCAACGCGATTAACCTCCCATAGGGTGAGGAGCTTTGTCAAATGTGGCCCTTGTAGATGAGCTCATGAATTTGACAGTTTATTTCCCCATTCTCCAAAAGGGAGCATATGTATATTGGACCATTGGGAAAGGGAGCACCGGTTATCAAATCAGTAGTATGTTTTAGACAATGTAGAGCCACCCCTATAGGTGAAGCAAAGAGGTCTCGTTATTCCTCTACAAGCTTATCCAACTGTTTAAGCTATGTAGAGAGACCATGTGTTGAAGTTGTGGTGGTCACAGTGACCTTTCATTTCCCTTCTAACCAAAGCATGAAGAGGACAAAATTTGTAGTCTATGCAATTACGTTTTGACATTGTTTTTCCAAGATCAATGATATTGCAGTGGTCAAAACTACCTTGGCTACCCTCTAGGGCTAACCCCCTAGAGTGATACTGACATTGCGGGGTCGATGCTCATAAACAACATGGCATTTCCACATATAAGTGTAAGTTTTAAACCTGTGAAGTAAAGCAATGCATACAAATTCTTAAGAAAAACAAAAATTAATCAATGGCTCAAACACATAGTACATAGAGATTTACACTAGAAACCCTTAACCGGGAGAAAACCAACCTTCCTTAGTGTTTCACCTCTCAACTCTTCATTGTATTAATTTCACCCATTCACAATACACTATATACAAAATATTTTAGGTATTTTGCAGCTACCAAAACCTTAATCCCTTAATCTAGGATTAATTTAGAAAACCGTTAAAAATAGAAAAAACCACCCAAAAACTGTTTTGGGGCGCTACCCCGAACCCCGTCAACTCTGGACTACCGACCAGAGCTGAACGCTCCACATAACTAGCAGGGGCCAATCATGGCTAGACTAGGCCCCCCCTAGGAAAACGCACACGACACAAAGGTCACTATCGGGGAGGGATTGTCATACGCAGTCGCCAAATTTGATGCACCCACACACACACATGCAAAGAATATAACACCTACGCAACATTCTCCCACTTGTTGTTTTCTTTGCATACACAAAATTCACATTATTACATAATCAAAAATCTAGGGCAACAATACCCATTGTGTCTCTACAACAGGAGAACTTCTCGGAGCTCATCGACTTTGTCAATGAATCTGCAACATTATTCAAAGTGCCAACCTTCTCCAACAACACCTTCTTGTCTTCAACCATGTCTCTCACAATTTGATATTGAACATCAATATGCTTTTTATTTGAATGATAAGTTAGGTTCTTTGCCAGGAATATTGCACTCTAACTGTCACAATCTAACCTTATTGCTTGTTGTACCAACCCAATACCCGAACACAATCTCTGTAACTGTATTGCTTCCTTGCTTGCATGAGTGGTTGCCACGTATTCAACTTATGTAGTTGAGAGTGCCACTACAACCTGTCTTTTTCTCATCCAATTTATCGCTCCTCCAAATAGGTTAAACACATACCCATGTGTAGATATTATGCGATCCAGATCTCCAACCCAGTCTGTGTAAACAAACCCATGTATGTCCAACACTCTGTTTAATCCTTTAAAAGTGCCACATAAATATCTGAAAACACTTTTTACTGCCATCTAATACTCCTTCCCCGATTTTGGTATATACCTACTCAAAACTCTGATTGCATGTGCAATGTCTGGTCTAGTACAAACCATTGCATACATCAAACTTCCAAATGCACTAGCATATGGAACATGGGACATGTCCTCTTTCTCTTCTTGTGTCTTGGGACACTGATTTGTAGATAAATTTACACTTACACGAATAGGAACCTTGACTGGTTTACTTTCCTGCATATTAAACCTTTGTAATATCGTCTCAACATATTTTCTTTGATTCAACCAGAGTTTCTTGTTTGCTCGATATCTTTTAATTTCCATTTCCATATTGAAGTTAGCAGCCTCGAGATCCTTCATGTCAAATTTGGAGGATAGTTGCGACTTCACCTCCTTGATTACATCCATGTTGTTTCCTACCAGCAACATGTCATCGACATACAACACTACATAAATGAAGCGATTACCAACCTGCTTGGAATATACACAATGATCAACCCTACTTCTCACAAATATTAGTCCAAGGATGCATGTGTCAAAATTTTGGTACCACATCCTAGGTAATTACTTCAGACCATATAGTGACTTCTTTAGCTTACAGACCAGCCCTTGCTTTCCCTCTACAAAACCTTTTGGATGCTTCACGTATATTTCTTCTTCTAGATCCCCATGTAGGAATGATGTCTTCACATCCATCTGTTCTACTTCAAAATAAAAATCAACATCAAAAGATAAAATAAATACAATAGAATTTAACTTAGCAACAAGAGAAAAAATTTCACCAAAGACAATTCCCTCTATCTCAGAATAACCTTTTACTACTAACTGACCTTTGTATTTCTCCACTTTGCCTTCTTAATTCAACTTCTTCTTAAACACCCATTTGTTGCCAATGACCTTTCTTCCAGTTGGAAACTCAACTAGATCCCATGCCTCATTCTTATCCAAGGCATCCATCTCTTCAACCATGGCCTTCTTCCAGAGTTTACTATCCTCTAAATTTACTAGTTCCCTGATAGTTCTAGGATCATCATCAATAATAGATAAAGCAAAATTAACACAAAAATCAGGTGAATTGTACCTTTTTGGTTTCCTTCTTTCCCTCACTGATCTCCTCAATATTGGAGTATGAGGTTCTTCTTATTTTAATTCATCTTCTTCCGTTGATTCAGATTTTGCATCATCCAGCTCAAACTCTATTTTCCCAGGTTCTTCTTGCATTGGTAGGATTTCCTGCTTGGGAACATCTTTAACCTCTCAAAAACAACATCCTGATTGTAAATAATACTCTTAGTTTATGCATTCCAAGGCTTAAAACCTTTCGTACCATATTTATAACCAATAAAGATACACTTTCGGCTTTATTATCCAGCCTACACTTATGTTCCTTTGGAACATGTACATAAGCATCGCAACCAAACATTGTGAGATGTTCAAGAGAGGGTTTCTTACCAATCTATACTTCATGCAGAGTTTTTTCAACCAATGTTGATGAGGGTGATCTATTTACCAGGTAACATGCAGTACCCACTACCTTTGCCCATAATTCTTGTCCTAACCGAGCACCACTGAGCATGCTCCTTACTTTTTCAATCAACATCCTATTCATCCTTTCTGCAACCCCATTTTGTTCGTGTGTATGAAGTAGTCTTATGCCTTGATATACCTCAATTCTTACATAACTCCTTAGATTCATTCCCACAAAATTCTCCACCATTATTTGTCCTCAACACCTTTATTTTCTTCTCTGTCTGATTTTCTACCAGAGCCTTAAACTCTTTAAATTTATCAAATACCTCAGATTTCTTCCTAAGAAATTAAATCCACGTGTTCCTTGAGAAATCATGTATGAATGAAACATAATACATAGATTTACGTAGTGATGGAACAAACACAGGTCCAACCACATCATTGTGTATCAACTCTAAGATCCCATTTGCTCTTGTAGAACTAGATGGGAATCTTACTCGATTATTTTTACCATATATGCAATCTTCACAAAAATCAAAATCCAAGGTGAAATTAGACATACCTTCAACCATACCTTTACTGTGTAGTGTTCGAAGGCTAATGTGTCCCAGTCTTTGATGCCATAGCATGGTATTCTTTCCAGGGACAATATGGATCTTGCCTTCCTTGTTTCTCTGCCCAGGGACAATAGAACTATTACACCCACTAATATAAGTGCTTCCCAACAACTTGTACATATTTCCACATCGAACTCCCCTCATCAACACCTTTCCTCCTCTGACCATCTTGAAAGTGCCCTTTACCAATAAAGTATGCACACCTGCATCATCCAACTTAATTACAGATATTAGGCTCTTGGCTAGATCTGGAATGTGCATAACTATAGGGAGAGTTCTAATCCTTCCATATTTCAACAATAGCTTAACTCTTCCACGTCCCATGATTTTGGTTGTCAAGTCATCTCCCAGGAAGACATCACCACCATCATACTTTTCATATCCACTGAACCACTCCCTGTGAGGAGTCATATGAAATTATGCACCTGATTAGATCAACCATACATCACAATCTACATGTGTACCTCTAGATGATAGGTAAACATCACCTTCTTCTTCTATGGAAATTGCCGGCTCTGTGGAAGAGGCATCATCAGATCCCTTTGCTTTATCAAGTTTCTTAGACCTGCAATCTTTCTTATAATGCCCAACTTTACCACATTTCCAACATTTCCTCAAAGATTTTCCTGGGGATTTAGATATACCTTTAGATTTAGATCTCCCCTCATAGGACTTATTTGTATTCTTATCTTAGGGACGACCTCTTACAAATAAAGAATCTATGTTATGACTATCCATGCTTTTTAATGTCATCTCTTATGATAAAAAGGATGAAACTACATCTTCATACTTCAATGCATATTGCATGGTACTATCAATTGCTACAACCAGATTATCCCAAGAGTCTGACAACGAACATAATGAATTAATACACTTATCTTCTTCTGCAAGCATAAAATTAACAGATCGAAGTTGAATTACCAGAGTAGTGAAGGAATTTAGATGCTCTGTCACAGAATCTCCATATTCCATCCTAAGATGATACAACTTCTTTTGAAAAAACAACTTGTTTACCAGGGACATTAACTGATACAAATTCCCCAACTTTTCCCATAGTTTGTTGGTTGTAGATTCTCTCGACACATTCAATAACATTAAATCAGCCAGGGAGAATCGAATCATGCTCCTTACTCTTCTATCCAACTTCTCCCAGTCTTCTTTCGACATACTTGTAGATTGAGTACTAGTAGTTTGTGTACCAGTAGTTTGTGTACCAGTAGTTTGTGAACTAGTAGGTCATGTACTAGGATCCACATCGATCCATTGTTCTTTGACTACAAGAAGGTCCTCCATATTGAGCTTGCATAGCTCAAAGCTTTTACTGTTGAACTCCTCAATCTCGATTCTAGAACCACTTTCCATTATATTTCAACACACAAATCACCACTGCAAAGCTTCCACTGAACCCAGGTTTATCACAAACCCAATATAAGCTTGATCTATCAAGACCGAGATAAACCCTCAGCAATAAAGGCATTCCTGTGAAGCCAAAAACGTGCTCTGATACCACACGTAAGTTTTAAACTTGTGAAGTAAAGCAATGCATACAAATTCTTAAGAAAAACATAAATTAAACAATGGCTCATACACATAATACACAAAGATTTAAGTTGGAAACCCTTAACCAGGAGAAAACCAACTTCCTTGGTGTCGCACCTCTCAACTCTACATTGTATTAATTTCACCATTCACAATACAATATATACATGATATTTTAGGTATTCTACAATACCAAAACCCTAATCCCTTAATTCAGGATGAATTTGGAAAACCGCTAAAAATAACGAAAAAACGGTAAAATAGCAAAAATCGCCCAAAAACAATTTCAGGATGCTACCCTGAAAATCGTCGTCTCTACGCTATCACTCGGAGATGAACACTCCTTGTAACCAGGAGGGGCCAATCCTAGCCCCCTTGGGACCCCCTAGGAAAGCGCCCGACACACATGACATAAAGAGCACTACGAGGGAGGGATCATTAGACATAGTTCTCAAATTTGACACAGCCCCCACACACATGCAAATAATATAACACCTACCCAACAACAAGGTTGTCCTAAAAGAAAATAAAAAAATTCGAGTGGGGAAACATCACACAATACCCCATCTTTGAAGGGCTTGATGTTGTAGGACAAACGACATTGTTAGTTGATGCAAAGGTCTCACCCCTGGTGCAACCAATCGATGGTGTATCGTAGGGGGAGTGGCATCATTGACAACTTCAATCTCTTGATGTCCTCAGTCGAGATCAAGTTCTTCTAGATCCATTTGTTAATAGTGAAATGCAGTGGGGTTCCCTTCACCCACATCTATGAATGGAAGAGGCACTCCCCTTCCTCAAGCTCCTCTGACTCGTCTAGTTGGATATTTGTGGTTATGATGGTAGCACTAGGTTCTGATACGATGAAATGGTTTCTCTTATCGTACTTCGAATCAAAGTTCGACTCGAGGTTTGGCTCTTTTTCTTTAATCTTGACCAACAATGATTGTTTTGAGCAACATTCATTGGTGTTGTGTTAGGGGATTTTGTGGAACTCACACCACTTTCCATTGTTCTTCATCTTCCCATTACCCTTCTTTACTTGTAGGTTGGATTGTCCATCTTAATGCTAGCCTTCCTTTATTTATCCCTTGTTTTGTGAGTTAGGGCCACCTTTTCCATGCTTCTATTGCTGGTTTGCAGACCCAAAATCTCGCTTAATCCGTTGCTTAAATTTCTACTCGATTTTGACAACATATATATAAGAGACTACTAGTGAGGAGATGTCCAAGAAATCCATATTTGTTTAGATGTACCTATGTAGGCCACTGTGGTACTTCATAACCAAGTGCCATTCAGAGTCTCTAATACCCAACTTTGAGCATAAGGTATGGAAGATGTTAGTGTACTCTATCACCATTTAGTCTCTTTCCTGACGCAGAGTTGTCCATATTGTGTATTGGTCATCATAGTTTCCAACATGGTAGAACTCCTCCTCGAGGGCGTCAAAAAAAGTTGCCCAAGTGAGTCCTATTTCAAATTACATAGACTTGTCTTCGTTATGTCTGTCACAGTAACATTCCCACCAATGTTTAACATGGGGGAGGGATTTAAGGAGAGAGAAGATGATCTTTTCAGTGTCGGAAATTCTACCATTTCTCTAAAGAATTTGCATCTATCGGGCCTTCAAATAAGGGGATATCAAAGTTAACTTGTTCCTTGAAGGGTGTTGCACCTCCAAAATGCCTGCTTGTTGAAGTTGCCTTGTCTGCCGTCTATAATTGTCGAAGGATCTAGGAGAAGTTGTCTATCATCGCATTCCACTGTCGCACAAGGGATTCCTTGAGTAACATTTTGAAATGATCTCCTACTATGTCATCTCTCTTTTCTTCTGCCATGGGAGGTTGCTTGGGCCGATGAGAGTGGTCATCCCCAAGTGAAACTAGCTTGAGACCCAACTCTCTATATCCTCACCTCATTGGGGACATGCATTGAAAAATAACAAGGAGTAGAGTGCTCTGATACCGTTGATTTGGATAATATTGAGAACGAAATGAGATACAAACAAAATGATAATAGAGAACACCGAAATACAATGAAACCCAACTTCTATTAATGAATAAAATAACAGAATATTGTAGAACTCAAATTKGCTAGAATGGTGGTAGTTTATTTCTTAAGAGAAAGAGGTGTCGACCACACTCATTCACAAAAAGATAATACAATAGGCCACAAGAATAGCCTCTTAACATAAATCAATAACCCTAAAGGTCCAAAACCCTAACCTTAGGATGTGAAACACCAAAAGGTTTGCAGGCCCCGAGGTGGTTAATTGATGCGTCAACTTCCCGGGGGTGCAACGTTTGCATACAATCTCAATTTGGGGTATTTAGTAGTTTGTTAGAAAGATCTAATAGAGAAGTACAATTATTGGCAAGACTTGGGTGTTTCATGTCAACGCTTAGCCCCCGAATGGCCAAAAAACATCGTTTAGGGCCTCAATATAGCCCCAAAAGTTTAGGACATGAAAATCATAGCAAAAACGACCAAGACAGAGAACTGCGATGAGTCGGTGGAAGAGGTGGGTGGCCACCAATATTCATTGGATCGTTTAGATTCAACAAATTCACTCGCTTTGCAAAGATACATACATTTTTAACTAAAGTATGGATATGGAAACAATTTCCTTTCTTTATTGAACAAGGTTAATCTTCAAGATTACGATGGAATACACAACCTTTCTCTCATGACTTGATCCTAGAAGAGTCAATGTTGATCCAATTTCAAATTTCCTTCATGCCCATTAGATGAATCAAAGCAACCATGATCAATCAAGTCCACCCATGTACCTTTAATAGGATCCAAAATGCAATCTGGAAAAAGGAATGTTCCATAGGAGTCGACACTGAAACACCTAATAATAATAATTTTTCACATTCTCTCACATTCCTTGGAAGAGAAAGATCATGGCTACTTGTCATCAATCCAATCTTGCATTTCCTTTCCATATCCTCTTGCTTTTGAAAGGAATTGTTTTACTAGGATTATCTCTTGCAAGATTATTTGTACTAGAAATCGGTCACTTGTGGTCTAGGTCACTGATCGATCCAACCAACTTGGTAATAATGGGGATCCGAAACTATATCCAAGAAAAAAAGTCTAATACAATGGCTTGATAAAAAATGATTTTTAGATTTCAGTTCTAGGCTAACTAAATGCAAGTAAATGTCATTACAAGAGTGATATACAAATCTCGTAAAGTATATGACAAAACTCCTTAGAAATGCAAATCAGAATTACCAAATCTTTTCATTATTGATGACTATTTCTTGTCTTTTCCATTGCATGAATTACTACTAAGGATGAATTTTATCACCATCGCTTCATCATTAGTTGTTCATTGGCCTTCCATGGAACACTACCATGGAGTTACCAGGTCCCTTAAGATTCAAGGAAGCTTCGATACCATGTAAAGAAATAAAACACAAGACATGACAGAAGAATTTGGTGGAAGAGGCCTTGATCCATATTCTTCATATTCCAACATTCAATCAAAAGATACAATTTTATAGACATGAATGAAACCACCTCATAAAGTAGATTTTCTCTCACACCAACACCTCATCAAGAGATTAGGCTAGGAGGAGGCAAAATAGAATTAAATACACACTTAGGATAAAAACTATATCCTATAATGTGAAATACATAAAGGTGGTGTAGGACTTCATGATTGTATATTAGGGAGTCAGAGGCTAACATTGACAAGTTAAAGGGTTGTTTGGAAGAAACAAGTTGTGTTGGCCCAACTCTCACTGGTATAATCATTGTCCTTTTGCTTCATGTTGATGATATTGTTCTTGTGGCAAGGATTCCTTATGATCTCGACAAACAACTAAAAATCCTCAAGGATTTTTTCTCTAGTATAGGTATGATTGTCAACACTAACAAAATGAAGGTTATGATAATTAAATCCAAAAAGATCACTTACACTAATTTCATGTATGATAAAAATAGCTTGGAGGAGTGACTTCATACAAATATCTCATAAGTGACCTTCATCACAAGCTTAATTGGAACTATAGCATTGAGAAAAGGACAAAAGGAGGGTGGTAAGCTTATTATGGGCTTGAAAGCAATTGTAAGTCAGCTCACATTTGGCTATGGGATAAGAAGAAACTCTTCTTTGAGACTCTTGTCGCTCTTGTTATCTTATATGGTTGTGAAGTTTGAGGTTGCATCGTCTCTAGAGAATTATGGAGAAAGATAGAGGAACTCCAAAAGCATTTTATAACTTATAATCTCAAAATTAAAGGCAATACACCTTATCCTATCCTTCTCATAGACACAAGTTGTTCCCCCATTAAGAGCACAGTTGCCATGACTAGGTACCTAATGTTATAGCAATATTTGCCTCACCCCATGCAACTTGCTCAGAAGGCCTTTTCATTTCCCTATGCAGACTTGAAGTCCGTTTTTGCAATTTCCAGAGCTAAAAAACATATTTTTCCACATATACGCGCCCTAAGAACTATACAACATGCGTATACGCAGGTTGCACCATTACTACCCGCGTACATCAGGTTTTGTGCCCAAAATTAAAAATGGTGTCGAGTTTCCATGTCACGTCATGAGATCCAGATCCTTGACCTTCCATATACTGGAAACATTTTGACTCGGCCCTTCAGTTCCATTTGAAGGCTATAAATGGGCCATATCCAAGATGTGGAGGGAGGAGAAAAATTCAACTTTGAGAGCAAAGTTACTATGGAGAAATTATTCACTTCATATTGAGTCTGCATCTCGCTGTCCTTTTAAGTCTGAACACATTGTTCAGCGCCCAAGTTCTTCCCTATTTGATGGAGAACCTCATTGTTTCTCTTATATGAGCTTGCCTTTGGTGGAGGATTGAAGTGGTGGAGGCCCAGCTGGAAGGGACTTAGTTTCTCGGTTCCGAACGTGCCGACGCATAAGTTTGTCATTCATACACTTTTGTTGATTACATTCTAATAGAAATATTTTTTTCTCGTCCAATTAATGTCTTGCAAATATTTTAAGTATTATTCCATGGGCGTATTGGTTATGAATATTGATGGATTATGCTATTATATGTGCTAACTTTATATATTATCACCATATGCTTGTGTATCTTGGTTGTTGAGGACAAGTTGCAAGTGTATAGCTTTGAGTCAAGTGCTCAACGACGGACTTCATCGAATGTCTAGACGAGGTAGGCTCTTTATATTGTCTCGTTAGCATGTTTGTTTATATATCATATTTGAGATTAGAGTTGATTTCTGCAGTCATTTCCGTCTATTGTGGTTTTCCCCATGCCATAGAGTGACTTTCCTCGTAACACCTAAAGTACAAGAACAAGATAAACAACACGGAAGATGAGAGGCTTCCTAAGGTTGCTTTAAACTCCAGTCAAAACCACATGTGGCTTGAACAGGGGTGGCATAAAGATGCCAAGTCTTGGCTAAATCATTGGGGAATAAAGGAAGTGGTTACTCTATAAAATAATGATAATATTAAAAATATTATTACATCTAAATTTAAGGAGAAATTATGGTGCAATAGAGAATCAGAAGATAAAATAAAATTACGATACTATAAAGAGGTGATCAACCCTAATTTAGAAGATAAAAAAAAATCTATATGTTTTAATTAGTGTAATGAAGAAAACCAACATTGCTAGAATAAGAACAAACTCTCCCAAGCTCCATAGTGAAACAGGGTACCGGACAATTCCTGAAACGTCATGGGTAGAAAGCTTTTGTCATCTTTGTGACACTAAGAGAATGGAAGATGAAAAACATTTTCTCTTAGAATGCCCTAGATACACCCACATTAAATCACAATTTCAAAATATTTGTTACAATACCAACCTTCCTAACCTTTTAATTCATCAAAACTATGGCACTAGAGTCAATCAGAATATGGAATTGTATCCTCGGAATTTGAGTATGTCCTGTGCAACATAGTACAATCGCACTAGAGTCAATGAAAACATAATCTTGGAATTTAAGACATTTATAACATTCTGATTCAAAGTTCAGTGCACATGTCTCATGAAGATTGAATACCAAGTGACAATCGTTGGTGAAAGAAGAGCCAACGAATTTCAAATTGGGGAAATAGTTGGACAATGAACTGACTTGATTGTTCATCTTTTTAACTGATAGAAATGAATCAATAAATGAGACATTGGGACTAAAAAGAGAGAAAAAAAAGGTGTTGAGGGGGATCATCTAGTGAGTATTTGAATTGAGATTCACTGTGGCCGATTGAAGTGGTCCAGATTGCCACAGAGAATGGGATCATAAAAGACTGTGAAATACACAGAGGAACAACACAATGAACCAATTCTAGTATGGCGATGAAGGATGTATTTATTGATTACATTGTAATCAGAGGAATTTATGCAATAAATGATAAAGGCAAAGATTCATAGTGTGTTTGTGTTCTTGTGATTGTAATTCATTTCTTCTATTTCAGTCTTAATCAAAGCAATTGAAATTTCCACTAGATATCCAAACATGAGTTTTGTTATGCATTATGAAGGCAGAGCACAGTCATGTAGGAGTTAGATTTGTTGCAGGGTTATGCTACTAAGTCAAGTTGTATCAGAGCAGGTTCAGTTCCTGAGTTGTGAGAGAACAGTGCTCGGAGGTAAGGCATGTGAATGTTGTTCCAAGTGAGGGATGTAAGACAACTCGTAAGGATGCCACCCTGAAGAGAAAGAGAAGCACAAGGAGGTGCGAGGAATGGAGATCTCGAAGAATTAAGAAGAAGAATAGAAGAGTTAGAGAATAAAATAAATGGAAAAACTGAGTTAGATTCAAAATCTAAGGAAGAGATTGAAGTTGAACAAAATGTTGAGGAAGGAGACCCAACAGTGTGTTTGATATCCTTCTTGAGTAACAAAGGTAGTGCGAGGGTTGAAGTTTTGTGCTATGATGGCATTATGAGGGTTGAAACTCTTATAGATTGGATATGAGAGATTGAAAGATACTTCGAGTATGAGAATGTTCAAGATCCCAATCATGTTCATTTTTCCATTATGAAGTTGAAAGGACATGCTACACTTTGGAGGGATATGTTACAAAAAGAAAAAGTAGATAATAAATCAGAGAAGGTTAAAACTTGGAAGAAGATGGTTAGTAAAATCAAAGAGAATTTTTTATATGTTGACTACCAACAGAACTTGTGTAGACAAGTACATAATCTCAGGCAGAAAGAGACATTTGTGCGTGAATATACTGAAGAATTCTTCAAGTTGTCACTCAGGTCAGGGATAAAAGAACCAAAGTATCAAGGAGTGGCAAGATACGTGAATGGGATGAAGTATCAAATTCAGGATGAGATGAATACGCATTACTTACGTAATGTAGACGAAGCCTATCATGGTTCTTTGAAAGTGGAAGAAAAGATTGACAGAAGATTGCGCCAGAAGTTTCGAGGAAAAGGAATTAGAGGCAGAGGCATAGCAAGTGCTACTAAAGATAGTGACAAAGAGGATGAAATGACCAACAGTCAAAATACAAGAGGAGGAAGAAGTGTCCGCGAAGGAAAATATTTTGGTCGAGGTAAGTATGTGATTACATATTATAGATGTGGCATAGAGCGTCACAAAGCATTAGAATGTCCAGAGAGATAGAACACAACGAGAAGAAATGAGGCTAGGAAACAAGTCACCCAAGAATATGAGACAACAGTTGTTGGTGGGAATGTGGAAGTACTTCATCAAGAACAAGGAGAAAACCTTATGTTGAGAAGAGTATTACTCAATCCTGAGACAAAGGCAATAAAAGAACCTGAACAGAGAAAGAGAGTGTTCAAAACTAAATGTAAAATTCGGGATAAGTGTTGTCGTCTTGTCATAGATCGCAGAAGTACATAAAATTTAGTATCCATTGAAGTAATGGAGAATTTGAAGTTGAAAAGCATTCCACATCCTAATCTGTATCGACTTTCATGGTTGCAAAAAGAACAGCAAGTGACCGAGACTGAGCAATGTTTATTGAGTTTCCACATTGGGAGTTTCAACGAACAAGTTTTGTGTGACATGATAGAGATGGATGCATGTCCTGTATTGCTTGAGAGATCCTGGATGTTTGACAGAAAGGTATTCCATAATGGCAGAGAGAATTCATATGAATCTGTCAAGGATGGACAATGTTATAACTTGGTACCCATGTTGGAAAAGGGCATGGACAACAATAACAACAAGGGTATGTACAACGGTAATAGCAAGGTTATGGATGACAATAACAACAAGAATATGCACAACAATAACAACCGAATCATGTTATGTTTTGCTAAAGAGTTTCTAAGATAGCAGAAACATAATGGTTGTTGTTTGGCCATAACGCCAAAAAGGATTTAGGAGTCTGAGAAAGGGAATTTTATATCTTTCGAGATTCAACACTTGATGAAAGAATTTAAGGAAATTGTAGCATATGATTTAACAGTAGGGTTACCTCCCTTGAGAAGTATATCACACCAGATCAACTTGATGTTGGGATTGATTTTTCCAAATAAAGCACCTTATCGAATGACTCCAACATAGAGTGAAGAGGTAAATAGGCAAGTACATTAGTTACTTGACAGAGGATTAAATCGAGAAAGTTTGAGTCCTTGTGCAGTACCAACAGTTTTGATACCGAAAAAGAATGGTGAGTGGTGAATGTGTACATATTCGCAGGCTATTAATATGATTAACATCAAGTACAAGTTTCCTTTACCGAGAATGGATGATCTTATGGACTATTCGAGTGGCACTGAGTACTTCACGAAGATTGATTTTAAGAGTGGTTATCATCAAATTCAGATAAGGGAAGGTGATGAATGAAAGATAGCGTTCAAGAAAAAATATGGGTTGTTTGAGTGGTTAGTTATGCCATTTGGGTTGACTAATGCACCTAGTATGTTCGTGAGGTTGATGAACGAAGTTTTGAAACTGTTTTTGGGAAAATTTGTTGTCATATACTTAGACAAAATTCTGATTTTCAGGAAGAGCAAAGAGGAACATTTGGAGCATGCGAAGAAAGTGTTATAGTGATTGAAAGAGGAGGCATTGTTGATAAATCTAAAGAAGTGTATGCTTTTGCAAAAGGATCTTGTATACTTGGGTTTTGTGGTTTCAAAATAAAGTTTGAAGATGGATTCCAAGAAGGTAAAGGCTATTTTAGATTTGATGGTGCCTATATGCACTTGTGAAGTGAGGAGTTTCCATGGATTGGCGAGTTTCTATAGGAATTTCATTAGAAATTTATGTTAGATTTGTGCGCCTCTTACATAATGCATGAATAAAGGTACATTTCAATGGAAAACATCAACAATGAAGTCGTTTGAGGACTTTAAGAAAAAGGTAACAGAACAACCAATGTTGGCACTTCCAGATTTCAATAAGGTAGTTTAAGTAGACTGTGATGCAAGTGGGACAATGATTGGAGAAATTTTGAGCCAAGAAGGTAGACTGATAACATTTTTCAGTGAGAAGCTTAATGAAGCAATGAAGAAATACTCTATTTATGATTATGAGTTTTATGTTATCATCTAGGCCTTGAAGAAGTGGCGACATTACTTGCTTCCAAAGGAGTTTGTTTTGTTTACTGATCACAAGGCGCTGCAGTACATTAACAACCAAGGTAAATTGAATCAGAAGCATTCTAAATGGGTAGAATTTTTACAAAGTTATACATTTGTTTTGAAACACAGGTCAGGGAAATCAAACAAGGTTGTTGATGCATTGAGTTGGAGGACARTATTTCTAAACACTATGTCAGTTGCAGTGGTAAGTTTGGAATGTGTGAAAGGGTTGTATGAAGAGGATGCAGATTTTGTAGAAGMTTGGAAAGCATGAAAAGAACCATAGAGTATGGACTGAACACCATTCTTGGATTACCATATTTAAGAAGGATTCTTGTTTAAGAAATAACAATTGTGTATTCCATAGATTTCATTACGGTTGAATCTCATTAGAGAGTTACATAGTTGCAGTTTAAGAGGTCATTGTGGCATGGACAAGACCATAACATTGGTGAGAAGAACAATATTTTTGGCCCAACATCTACAAAGATGTAAAAAAAAATGTTGAGGGTTGTAGAGTTTGTCAACTAGCCAAAGGTAGGAGTCAGAATACGAGACTTTACACTCCATTACCGGTACTTGAAATACCATGGGAAGATGTAAGCATGGATTTTATTCTGGGACTACCTATGACACAGAGGAAGCATGATTTTGTGATAATGATAGTAGATAGGTTTTCAAAAATGGCACATTTTGTAGCATGTAAGAAGACAAGTGATGTTAGTGAAGTGGTTGCTTTATTTTTCAGAGAAGTGGTAAGGTTACATGGTCTACTGATGAGTATTAGTTTAGACAGAGACACAAGATTCTTGGTCACTTTTGGAGAACACTTTGGAAAATGTTGGGTTCTAGATTGTTGTCTATTTCGGTCTATCATACCCAAACAGATGGACAGACTGAGGTGGTAACCCGATGTTTAGGAAACTTATAGAGAAGTTTGAGCGGTAAAAATCCTAGTTAGTAGGATTTAGTTTTGACACTAGTTGAATTCGCTTACAAGGATTCAGTGAACAGATCTACAAGAAAGAGACCATTTCAAATTGTTTATGGCAGGTTACCTAAAGGGGTGGTAGATTTGGTTGATTTATTGGATCTATAAGATAAAATGAGTGTTGATGCAAGTAATTTTGTAGACAATATGCAAGAACTACATGAGCAGGTGAATCGAAAATTATAGGCAAGCAATAACCAATATAAACAGAGGACAGATATGCGACGAAGATAGAAAATCTTTAAAGAAGGTGAGTTAGTCATGGCTCACTTGAGAAAGGAATGATTTTCTAGAGGTACATATAACAAACTTAAGTATAAGAAAATAGGACTGTGCATAATCTTGAGGAGAATTTTTTATAATGCTTATCTCCAACATTCAATGTTGTTGATCTATACGAGTTTCATGAAAGAGAAAAAGGTGATGATGAAGGTACTCTAGATGGATGGGAACAATATTTACCAATCAAGCAAGCTCAAGAAGTGGAAAAAAAATTTGCCACAAGGATTGGTAGAAAAACTTGCAACAAGGAGTATCTGGAATATTTAGTCAAGTGGACAAATAAAGGGTCTGAGGATGCATCGTGGGTTTCTAAAGAAGAACTAATATGCCTATGAAACTCTTCATCCTCTGGATCAATAACCACATGAGCTGGGAGCTCATATTTTTCTTACTAAGGGTGTCTAATGCGGGGGCATCTTTGGTTCTGGGCAACCCGCATCACCCAAAGAACATTTCAATTATGTACAAGTTTATTTAGGACAAATAAGGATGGCTACAACTCTACTCTGTAGCTCATGTTGTGACTCCTTATTACAAATGAAAATGTTGCAACTCCATACTACATGATTCCATGTTGCAACTCCATGCTATAGGATTCCATGCTGCAACTCCACGCTATAGGATTTATGCAACAACTCCACGATACAATATTTTATGTTGCAACTACACGCTGCAAGATTCTATACTGCAACTCCACGCTATAGAAATTATGTTGGGATTTTTATGCTGCTACTCAGCATTCTGATTCCAAGTTCAATCCACATGTCTCATGAAGATTGAACGCCAAGTGACAATCAGTAGCGACAAAAGAGCGAACGAATTTTGAATTGGGGAAATAGTTGGACAGTGAACCGCCATGATTGTTCATCTTCTCGAAAGATAGAAATGAATAGACAAAGGAGGCATTGGGAATAAAAAGAGAGAAAAAGGCATTGAGGGGGGATCATCTAGTGAGGAATTGAATCGAGATTCATTGGGGGTTGATTGAAGTGGTTTGGATCGCCATAAAGAACGAGATCATAAAAGACTGTGAAATACATAGAGGAACAATGCAGTGAACTAGTTCTAGTCGAGTGATGAAGGATGTATTTATTGATCACATTGTAATAGAGGAATTTCTGCAATAAATGATAAAGGAAAGGATTCATAGCATGTTTGTGCTCTTGTGGTTGTAATTAATTTCTTCTATTTTAGTCTTAATCAAAGCAATTGAAATTTATGCTAAATATCCAAACATGAGTTCCATTGTGCATTCTGAAGGTAGAGCACAGTCCTGTAGGTGTTAGATTTGTTGTAAGGCTATGCTACTACGTCAATCTATAGGGTGAGATTGTCTACATGAATGAGGGATTATTTATCTTTTTTCTTCATGTTTCTATAAAGGCAAGATTGTCTACATGAATGAGGGATTATTTGTCTTTTTTCTTCATGTTTCTATTTCTAATACCATTCGATAACATAACCAACACAATTACCCATTATCCAGTGTGCATGTGATACCAGTTCACATTTTTAAAATTTAAATTTTCATTTATGATAAACAACATAGGATGTTCGAACTATAGAAGATGAATATATTTTAATTCCATTGAGCCAATTATTATTGAAAACTACCTTAATAGAAATTGAAGAAAGGTTGGGTATTGAAAAAATAATTCAATTCACTTCTGTGCTACTTTGTGAAAAGCAACTAATCAATAATATTTAATAAATCCTAAATTAAGATAAGTGAAGATAGATAGAATAACTCATATTTTAATCATTTAAATAATTACAATTTTGAACCTCACTGTCTCAAAGTCCATTCATGCAAAATTACTCTCATTGTTAATATAGCTAACATGGAGTTCACTAATAACGTATATTACATGGAGTTCATGAATAACATATATTAGCCCCACCATATGGCCAACCACAACTCGATGGTTGTTGAATAAACTAATCATAAAGGAGATTCACTTTACAAACTAATGGCATTTGGTTAATAATTCATAGGCCAAATGTTCACTGCATTGAGCCATGTGATCACCCTTCRTTATGCCAAGTTTTGTTTCGGCCAACTAGTAGAAGAGATCATGCCCGTAGTCGAATCTGGTGSCCATGAATCGCATTCGAGTCCACATGTAGTGGTTTTATCTTTYGCCTAAGTGGAGAATGTTGGAAAAAACCCTAATTATGATATGAATAATGTTGAGGAAAAGGTATGGAACACCTTACTCAATAATTTTCAGATATTCCTGGCTAGGAAAAKATAGTTGGGAATGTCACATGKGGTTTATAGCCTCAAAACATYCACTCAATCCACAAGTATTAATTACAAGGATTAAGGTTGGTTTTATGATTTGTATATGTTGCAATGTAAAAATATAATTTATACAATGCTATAAGAATGTATACAACTTTTACAATAAAGTAAACATGGAGACCAAAAGYGAAATGAGGAACCAAGTCATGAAAACACATGTATGAGACAGGACAATAATCAATTTATTTCATTCTAAGATACAAAGGTGTATTTCTCTTTACAAACCCCTGTGAGGGTATGGACCAAAGTTAGATTTAGAGGTCTCCGATGGGCACCATACAAAAAGACTCCGATAGTAAAATAAAACTAAAATTAATGATCAAGATCAACTTGCCACAAGAATGTTGCCATTTGACTCTTTAAAACAAGTTGTTGAAAAGTATGATTCAGTTTTGAACCTTGTTGCCTTCAATAAGACCCTTAGTCTTGTCTTTCTCCTTCTATTCTCCCCTTGTCTCTTCTTCTCATTGAACCTTTATTCTTTCTCAATAAGTTGAGGTAGTTCAACTACTTCCTTTAATTAAGTCAAATTAACTTAACTAATTAGTTTAGGGAGAAATAATTAATAATAATATATAAATAACGGTCTAGTTAATAATTACTAAATAGGTGGGACCCCTTGTGACTCCCATCATTATTTTGCCAATAATCAAATATAAAATATAAAATTTATCATTTGGATCATATAACACCCTTGTAGCTCCCATTGATATTCTTTAAATCGAATATTTAAATATCAGCAAAATTTAAGGACATCCCAAAAAAACAATATATCCATTTTGTCCACAAAAATATCCAAAATAAAGCTTGTTATCCCAAAAAGTTGAAAATTATTAGATATTGTCTTCATCACTGAAAATCATAAAAACTTTTAAAATCCAGATTTGCTACTTTGCGAGGCATATTTCCTCTTCTCACTGTTCTCTCCAACTGACTTTTCTTGAGTAGCCCTTGGTTGGTTAGACCCTTGAGGTTGTATTTCGTTGATCACATGGGAGCAATCATCTTTTAGGTGGAGACATGAAGACACAGATTTAGAAGATTTTGTGGATGGACTAGAGGGGGAGGTTGTTGCTTTTCCTTTGTCTTGCACAGGTTGTGTGATATATGTTTTTAATCTTTTGTTGGCGTGTGAGGATTGTACTGGCGAAATAGCAGGAGCAATTTGAACATTGGGATTAATTGGTGGTGGTAAGGGTAAGGACACAATGGGTCATCCACGATGGTGGGAGACAGGTTGGTGGACAATTTCTTGCCAACCGCCATTTGGAGGGACTTTGGGCTGCATTGACAGATGTGGAGGAACATGAATCCCGGGAAAATTCTGAGGCTGTTGGAAAGGGGGCCTTTCAGGTCGAATAAAAAACCCATACATGGCCAACCAAATTAAAGAACCCAGCTTGGAATAGTTGGTTCAACTCTTGAGGGTCAGCATCAAAGTGAATGGAAAATCAAGGCCTCCTATGACCTCGCTGCCAGTTACCCTTGCCGTTGTTATTTCGGTCGTGGATGCCTCTACCGAAAAAAACTCATCCTGTAGCAATAATCAGTGAGTCATGAAGTTCTTAATAACCCATACATGAAACTCTGCTTACATAAATCAAGAGTTGGCTCTTTAATTTACTACAAGACACATGCAATCCATCCATAATAATACCATTTATTAATTGCCACATGAACATGGAATTGATAGGGTCAATGGGAGTATGGAGGGCTTGTATTTAGCGTAAAGTGATATCATGGAGGGGTAGGATTTATGAATATTGTTCCAACAATCAATAAAAACAATCAATTGTGTAAAAACATATCCCAGAATACCAATCATCAATCTCTTCCATGTCAACTCTTCTCCATTTCCATATAGACTTCTCTTAAAAATAAATATCACAGAACAGGGAATTGATAAGTGAAATTGGGATCATGAAGGGGTTGTATTTAGCGAAAAATGGTATGAATGAAGGGATTCTGGAAACAGAGTGTTGTTCAATTTTGAAACTGTTCTAATAATATATCAAACAATGCCATTATGGATGTTAATTAATAATCAAAACCTTTTACTGTTTCAAAATTGAACAACACTCTATTTCCAAAAAACAACCTAGAACTGGTGTTTCTTTCCAACGCTACTCATTTGCTTGAGAAATTGCATTGCAAAGTAATCAATTTTATATTGCCTAGGAATTAATTAACAATAATAGCACTGCAGATAAGATAGAGGTAGGATGAAAAAATAGAAGGGTTACGAGACAGAAAGGGGTCTACGACTAGGGTTTTCTCGGTCGTAGACCCCACATTTTTTGTTTTGGTTTCTCCTGGTGTATACACATGGGGTAGGCTCTCAGTATGCAAATCTCCAGTCTTCTCCATAGAAGGCTCTTCACCCCATATCCCTTCATTGTCGTGGTACCTTTCTTTCGGATTTATACTGCGCGGATTTTTTCCTTTTTGAATGTTACGGATTGAGCCCTCCCTTTGGATCGGATTTATGTTGCGCGGAGTTTCTCCTCTTGACTGCTGCAGATCAGGCCCTCCTTTTTAACGAGACGACTTTTATTATGGTGGACAAGTATTTCATATTGTTGGTGAGTTTCTCAAGGTGATGCAGAGATCTCGCCGTGGCTCTTTTTTCTCAAATCCATCCTTTTTCTACGCAGATCAATATTCTGTTGGATGGAGGTGCATTATTATCTCCGTGAGGCTTCCTCTTTTTACCTGCAGGCAGTTGAGGTGCTCCCATCCGACCTCCCTCTCTAGTTTTGGGTCGTTGTCAGGGTTTGATGCATACCATGAGCTTCTTGTTCCTGGTTTCAAAGTTTGATTGCCGAGTTTCATATTTTTTCAACCAGGGTTTGGAGTTTTTGGGCCCTCTATTATTATTCAGAGGATTGCATGTCTCTTAGACCTAGTCTGGCCTACCTATGGGTTCTCTTTGGAGGAATGCTTTTCTGTCTGCTCTTGGCTTGGGGCTCTTGGGTTTTCCTTCTGCAGTTTTACCTTCATGTGACGAATCATTCCTCATGGGTGCATGGATATGGGTTTGGGCCTTGGTTTGTGTATCTCTCACTTTCCTGGTGTTGCGATTCCTCTCTCTAGTTTCGTTGATTGTTCAGGGTTTGATGTATGCTCAGTTCTGGCTCCTTTTGGTAGTTTTCGATGGTTTGCCTCCTGTCTGGAGAGGGTTGTGCTAGAGCTTTCAGGTCCTATCCTTGGGTGTGCGTTGTTGGTGGTTAGCACTTTGAGGTCCTTGGTGTGGGCGTGCAGTTTTTGTACTTCTCTGTTGGTCGTGGTCTACTTCGATGTTGTTTCTTTCTGGTTCTGTTGTAGCGAGGGTTTTCATATCTCTCTCACCTGGTCCTACCAGCCACCATGGTTTTGTTGGGATTTCTTTTTCAGGTTCATTTCTTTGGCGGGACTTTTTGTTCCGGGATCTCTAGTCTCTTTGGGGGTTATTTTTACAGCTCCTATTTTATATTCTTTTTCTTTCTGGATTTCCAGCCAGTTTTTGTGTCCCTTTGGGATCTTTCTACCCATGATTGGGTCGTACTTAAGGCACCTACAAAATGTAATTTGGTTCTCTTC